>VBRH01000310.1:41237-52215 GCA_014578085.1 Cardamine resedifolia | reverse complement strand
ATCTCGATTAATAAGGAAGACGGAGAGATTGGATACACCCTCGATGAAAAATTGAGATGAGGACATCGGAGATTAACAGAACGGTGGAGATTTTTCTTTATCATAAACAACTTCAATAATAAAACAATAAAACATGGATTAATCATGAACTAATTATAAACATGTATATGTAGAGTAATAATAAAAGAATATGTCATAAAACATGGAATGATGTTTCATAAAACAACTAAAGTTAACGTGAATCTTGAGTATATTGACAATTATAATAAAACAGTAGAGGTATATGTGATGGTGATTAAAATAAGTTGAATAAATATCTTAATTGGTTTTTTTATTTACCAAACCAACGAAATCACAAAATAAATAAATAATAAATATGAGTAGAAATTTGATTCATGAATACGTATCTCTAATAACGAAGACAGAGAGATGCATACGCCATCGACGGAGAATATAGACGACATCAGTTTAAGATTTTGTTAGAGATCTCGTTTTTTCTCAGATGGCTAGGGTTTCATGTTTACTCAGTCGGTTAGGGTATCGTGCTGATAACGTGTTGTGAATCTAGGTTAATTCTATCTTATTCCATGAATAATATGGAATATATATAGGAATACAAAAGAGAGAATATTCTAGAAGATGGGCCTATAATGGACATCCATCTAATGGGTTCATAACATAAGTGAATATTTGTTGGGAAGAAAAAATACGTTATAAAGATCTTTAAAGGATGGGATATATAGAGTACAATCTAGTCCTGGACGTTCGGTTTGTTCGGATTTTTCGGGTCGGTTTATTCGGTTATCGGTTTATTCGAATTATGAAACATCATTTCGAAGAGAACCGAATCATGTAGAACTTCGGATCGGTTCGGGTTGTTCGGGTCAGTTTCCTGGATTAATTTCTCATCCGAGAACCACCATAATTTTTCTTATATCGGTTTATTTAAACCGAACTAGACCTGTTCAAAGAGAAAACAAAGTACCCAACCAAGAAGAACAATTGAGAATCTCTGATAAGAAGTTTAAAATTAATCTGTAACCCTAAAATACTTCAATTCGATACACATACACAACACAAATACCCTAATAAATCGATAAACAAAGTACAAAACCAGAAGAACAATGGATAACCGAATGATTTTGAAGTTTAAACCCAAATCGATTTGGAGAATTTTAGGGTTTGGGTTTAAACTACAAAATCAGAGATTATCGAGACGGAGACAGAGCTTAGAGAGCCAAAAATCAGACGAAGTAACGACTAGGAGAAAGAATAAGAGCTTACCCTAAGAAGAGAGTTGGGCTATTGGTTGAATCTCTGAGAAAGAAGAAGAGCTTAACGACGATTTTGGTTTAAGAGAATGAAAGAGGTTGTAGAAGATGACGAATTATTGAAGATGATAAAGTTTGGTCGGATAAGAAGATGAAGTTTAGTCGGAGAAGATGAAGTTTGGTCGGTGTCGCAAATCGCAAGAGGCAGAGAGCCTAAGGAGAAATCGAAACCTAATTTGGGTTAATGAAGTATTAACCTTATATATGGCCCTCGAATCACGGTTTAGATAAATCCGATCGGAGACCGAATACAGAACCGACCCGAACCGCAATCCGAAGTAACAAATAAAATTGGTCGATCGGTTTTGATGTCCTACTATGCTCGGGCGCCGAGAACTGAAATTTTTGGTTTCCTCGGTTCGGTTTGTTCGGGTCAAACCGTTGGCCTATGACTAGTACGATCATACGTTTCATTAAGTCTTCTCCGGGCATATTTCTTGCTTTAAATCATTTGATTAAACAAAGTATAAAAACATGTAGTCAACTCCTCCTGCGCCTTCTTTCTTTGGCCGATCTCCCTGTTATTAGAGTGCTAGAGTTTGTGTTCTCGGTTCTCGGTGTACCGGCTGGTGCTTGCCCCTGTCTTCGTCTCTTCCCCGTCGAGTTTAGTTCTTGTTTGTCTTCGTTTATGTTGTTCCGGCTTCGCTTCGTGGGGTCTAGTTTCTGGTTTCTGGCTTTGGGTGTGCATGCCTCCTGGTCGTGTCTTCTAAATTCGTCTGTCAAGGTGCTTTTCTTTCTCTTCCTCCAGCAGTTTCTGGTGGTTTGTTAGCGCTTCTTTTTGGGGGTTCTCTCTTCTGATCTTCGGGACAGTTAAAGCTCGTTGAGGTTGCTTCCTGTGTTTCTGTGGGGTTCACAGCAATTTAGAATTTTAGTCTCAGTGGCCCTCTACTCGGTTTGCACCCTCTATCTCCTCTTGCTTTCTGAGTTTTGGTGTGATTGTTGTTCCTTCTCGTCTTGTGTTCCCTCCTCCCCTTCGGGTTGCTAGACTTTCGATTGGTTTGGTCTTGTTTAGCGCAAGGATTTGGGCCATGTGGTGAATAATTGACGGTTAGCTGAGTTCTCTATGGTGAAGCTTGGTTCCTGTTCGGGCTAAAGCCTTGTCTAAGTTTAGATTCTTCATTTGGCTTGCTTTGGTTCTTGGTGATTTAGTATTAGGTTGGTGGGATCGTTGCTATATAGTAATTTTTCCAATCCTTATGTCTTCTAATTCCATAGCCACGGGTTTTTTTGACATCATGTTCCATCTAAGGACAAGTGAGACGTTCCTCTTTCTTCATCGTTTGGTCTCCACATCGTTTTTAAGTGCATCTTTGAATTCTTTCTAGTATCCTTTCTTATTTTTGAAGTTCTTTTGTTATTTTCACTATCTTGTAACATTTTTACCTTGTATTTTAATAGAATATCTTTTATTAAAAAAAAAAAAGAGTATAAAACATCAGATTACTTGTTTACTAACTATAGTCAAGGTAATATTATAATCAGTAATCCGTTGAGACATTCAAAATAATGTCCTTTGATTTGGTCGGATTACTGTTTGTTTATTTTATTTTGCAACTATTTTATTTTTAAAAAAGTTCAAATTGGTAACACTATAGAATAACACAATCGTTAATTTTTGTTTGACATAATAATTAACTACGCAACTTTATTTTTTCTAGTTAAAGTTTTGTTTGATCATTTTTGCGTCGGGACGTTCTGTATTTTCTTTAAATAAAATTCCCACGCAGCCAAGAAAAAAAATATCAAGGAGAATTGTGTTGTGTTTTTTCGGAGTCAACATTTGGTGTCCTGCATGAGAATCAAACAATGAATTATTTAAGAATAAAATTTCGAATTTTGCCGAGAGCATATGCCACGAACCAGAGCATCTTTCTTGAAGTTAGTACTTTCTTGGAATGTGCGTCTTATTATACTTTTTGCAAATACATTATTCGGTAACCTATTCGTATTTGAATAATATTATCCCAGTTGAAATATAATGAACTCTTGGGCTCAGGTGTATTAAGATAAATTTTAACAACCGTCATCTGAAATTGGGCCTTAACCCATTAGATTGTACTTCCTTTTTTGGATCGACCCGACCATCCGAAATTCCCGAATTAAAATTGAAATACACATCAAAATCCAAATAGAAAAAGTCTAGCGAAAATCTCAGTAGGGTTGGTTTATATCGTTGGGCAAGCTAGGGTTTGATACAGGCCAAACTTGTAACTCTCATACGTACTGTGGCGTTTGTTTGCATAAATAATGGTATCATCATCTGATCAGGTAAAAAATGTTGATTGGATGAGCAAACTCCCCGACGATGTATTGCTCGTAATATTATCGAGACTTTCGACAGAAGAAGCCATAAGGACGAGTGTTGTGTCAAAGCGATGGAAACATGTGTGGAAACAAATGTCTCATCTCGTCTTCGACATGCCAAAAATTATCAATTCCAGAGAGCTGCGTGATGATGATGGTTCGACTCGAGTTGATACATTGATGACTAAGGTTCCCTTTTATCAATTTCTTTTCTCTCTCTTTTTTTTGTTTCTGCTTATATATTAAATGACTCTTAATTTGGTTTGGTTTCTCAAAGGTTATAAACAATCATCATGGACATCTAGTGAGGTGTGAAATCACCCATTTCTCATACCAAGGTTTAAATGTAATGCTGATTACTTGGATTCGATCACTGACTTGCGTGAAACACACCAAAGCTCTCACACTTTGTTACTATTTTGATATTTGGGATCCAGAGAGAAAATCTTTTAACATTTCCCCAGACTGCTTCTCCCATCCGAGTCTTACATCACTCTCGCCAAGTTCATATATTCTCCAAAGCTCAGATCCCATGAGAAACTGCTCGAACCTGACGACCCTCAAACTTATATCAATCGTGGCCCCCGAGGTTGGAGTCTTTAACAGGGTACTCGCATCTTGTCCTTCGCTCGAGGTGCTTGTACTACACATCACTTGCTGCATCAAAAGTGGTGGGGGGTCCATTGAAGATTGACAACAACAAACTAAAGCTCTTGCAAGTGTCGTCTATGGAAGACATTGATGGCATTAAAGTGTCAGCAACTAGTCTACATATTCTGGCCATCCAATATACCAATTTTGGGAGAGATGGCTTTTTCATCGAGTCCCCCCAACTCCAATTTAATAGAAACTTTTGGGTTGCAGGGAAATGGGAGCCTCACATTAGCTTCAACATATCAAAGGTACATATATATATATATTGTTACACGTACGTGTTTCGAATGAATGAATATATAGAGAAAAAGGAATTAAAGGTGTTAATTGACATTGTTTTGATGTATGATTGAGGAGGAAAAAAGCATTGGGCATGAAGAATTTGTGAAGGTATCTGGTGAGTTGTTGAGACCCAAGTTATCACCTGCGTCTGCATCCTTGTCGGTGAGTGTAGATTTAATGAATCGGACAGAAGTTGAGAGGTTACGACAAGTCTTAGGTTTATGGACTCATGAAATGATGGAGCTCGAGATCATATTTAAGGTATGTGTGTATGTACATTCATACTTGAAAAGTCTTAGTTTGCTTAACAAAACATAATTGGTATATATATATATATTGTGCAGAATAACAATGGGGAAGAAAATGAGTCTTGGCAGAAGAAGTTGTGGGAGGAGAATGCATTTTTCCCCAATGCTAAATTCCGTGTGAAGACAGTGTGGATGTATAACTTCAGCGCTTCAGAGGAAGAGTTTGCGTTTGCGTCGTGTTTGATTAGGCAAGGGACGGTCGTAGAAACCATAATGGTCGACTGGTCTTCCATGTCGTATCATGCTACTAATAAGTTAAAGATAGAAGCGGCTGTGGCCAAGCTACAGGCTCTTCAATGGATGCTTGCCGTCCATTGTTTCTAATCAATTTTACAAGAATTGGTCAAAATAATTAGCAGATTTTATTGGGCTTTAGAAGTAGAACCCACGTCTCAAAAGTGTAAGCTTTTAAAACATGATTGGAAAGGATACAACGATTGAAATGGCCTTGACCCATTGGGCTTATATTTTCATGACCCGTCCATCGATTATTAAGATTCATATATAGACATTGTGCCGTTTTGAGATGAGAAAAGGACATCGTGTCGGCGAAACAACAAAACCCAAATCGAAAAAGATTTGTTTTCCCCAGTCTATCATCACTTTTGCTCGCCGATTCAGATCTTAGCGACAACCTCAGTAGGGTTCTTGCTACAGGCTAGGGGTTTCTCTGTTAATCGAGAGAGGTTCTCGTATAATCTGTAAATTCCCAGCTGGGTTGTGTGTATTTTCTCATCTATGGGTAGGCACGATAGTTCCTCTGAGGAAGAAGAGCGAGGTAGAAGAAGGGATAGGCGAAGAAGAGAGAGAAGCCCAGATGCTAGGCGATCGAAACTGGAGACAGAAGATGTTGGTCGTCGGGCTAGGGTTTCTGATGATGAGGACCATAAGAGCTCACGACGAGATCTCAAGATTGGTGGAGGTAAGCTCAGAAAGGAGACTTCTTCTGATGAGGAATTAGCTAGGCGATCGAGAAAGGACCGAAGAGAAGTTGATTCGGGCTCTGAGGATGATAACGGAAGAGATAGAGGTAAAAGAATGGAAGTATATAGTGATGGTGATGGTGAGAGGAAGGTAAGTAAGGGAAGGGATAAGGATAGAGTTAGAGCTGACACTTCTTCTGAGGAAGAAGATGGGAAGCGTCTTTCAAAGGATACTGAAGATGGAAGAAAGACTCGTAGAGGTTTGGAGGATGAAGATGGTGATGATGATTTCGAACGGAGAAGAAGGAAGAGAAGCCCTAAAGATATGGAGAAACAGGGTAGAGAGAGGAGTCATAGGGGTAGTAGAGTCATAGCTGATAAACCTTCTGATGATGAAGATGATAGGCAGAGGAGCAGGAGAGGTAGGCGAGAAAGTGATAGGAAACGAAGAGATTATCAAGCATCTGACGACGATGAGGAAGGTGAGATTAAGAGTGGGAGCAGAGGAAACGAGAGGAGTGATAGAAGCAATGAAGGTCATTTAAAGATGGATCGGAGGGAGAGAGGCTTGACTGATGGGCGTGAGAACGGGAATCGGCATAGGGAAATTGAAAGGAAGGATAGACATCGCAGAGATGATGGAGTTAGAGATGACAAGGAAAGGAGACACAGTGATAGATATGATGATAGGCAAAGAGACTATGCGAGAAAGGATGATAGCAGGATAAGAGAAGAGAAAACTGAGGTTGCAAAGCCCAAACTGCCAGAACTCAATCCATCTGAGAACAATGCTATCGCTTTGGGAAAGACTGGTGGAGTTTATATTCCTCCGTTCAAGCTTGCACGCATGATGAAGGAGGTTGAGGATAAGAGCAGTGTAGAGTATCAACGTCTTACATGGGATGCTCTCCGTAAAAGTATTAATGGGCTGGTGAATAAGGTTAATGCAAGCAACATAAAGAACATAATCCCTGAACTGTTTGCTGAAAATCTCATCAGAGGAAGGGGACTTTTCTGCCGTTCATGTATGAAGTCTCAAATGGCATCTCCTGGATTCACTGATGTCTTTGCAGCTTTAGTCGCTGTTATTAATGCCAAATTCCCTGAAGTTGCTGAACTTCTATTGAAAAGGGTCATTTTGCAGCTAAAGAGAGCTTATAAGCGTAATGACAAGGTTTGTCTTTTTTGTCTTCCCAATCTATAAGTTTTGTTCAAGCATTTTTATTTTATATATGTTATATTTATACATTTTTTATGTTTCATTTTTGTTTTGGCAGCCTCAATTGCTTGCTGCTGTAAAATTTATAGCGCATCTAGTAAACCAGCAAGTCGCTGAGGAGATCATTGCACTTGAATTAGCCACTGTACTTCTGGAAGACCCGACTGATGACAGTGTCGAGGTGGCTGTTGGGTTCGTTACAGAATGTGGTGCAATGCTTCAAGACGTTACACCAAAAGGATTGGATGGTAAATATCCTTTCAACCTTTCTTTCTGTTTGTTAGAATTCTTGTTAGTTATATTAAAAGAAACACTAGAGTGCAAGTCATTTCACCTAATGCATCAAATTCTTCTACAAGTCAAATTGTTATTGACATATGATAACCTAGTTCATCTTTGGAAGATGATAATATAGAAACCTGGTTGTGTATCAGCCAATTCATTTCACGTTTTTACAGTTTTTCATGGTATGTTCTATATTGCCATGGCTCTTTCGTTTATCTGCGTTTGTAAGCTGTTCCAATTGTCAATACACAGGGATTTTTGAGCGGTTTCGTGGAATACTTCACGAGGGTGAGATAGATAAGAGAGTTCAGTACTTGATAGAAGGACTCTTTGCAGTTAGGAAAGCGAAATTTCAGGTAATATACTTCTAGTCACATTGAATTTGTATCTGATAATATGTATTGTGAGCGAGATGACACTATGTTTTTTTTTTGTTTCCTTTGGTCATGGATAGTGTATGCTCATAAAATCGTGTGAATGATTGACTTTTAGGGACATCCGGCCGTTCGTCCTGAGCTAGATCTCGTGGAAGAAAAATACTCGCACGATGTCTCTCTTGATGAGGAAATTAATCCTGAAACTGCCCTTGGTAAGCTTGGTATTGTATTTAAAGTTTACCCCATGTTCTAGAGAGAGAGGTTACTAATTTGGTATTAGCAAAACAGCTCTTAATTCTACATTTTTCTGTTTGCAGATGTTTTCAAACCTGATCCTGACTTCATTGAGAATGAAAAGAAATATGAGGCGCTGAAGAAAGAGTTACTCGGTGAGGAGTCCGAAGATGAAGATGGCTCTGATGCTAGTTCAGAGGATAATGATGAGGAGGAAGATGAATCTGATGAAGAAGATGAAGAACAAATGAGAATAAGAGACGAGACAGAGACTAATCTTGTTAATCTTAGGAGGACAATCTACCTGACCATTATGTCCAGTGTTGATTTTGAGGAAGCAGGTCACAAGTTACTTAAAATTAAGCTTGAACCAGGTCAAGAGGTAACTTCACCCAAACTCTGATAATCTATATTATCCTGTTTTTTCTGCTGTATTGTTTGATGTTGCAATCAATCCATCTTTAAGTTTGTGACTTGCTAGAAGTATACAAGTCTTTTAACATTCTTATCCAATTCAATGTTGCAGATGGAACTATGCATAATGCTCCTGGAATGTTGCTCTCAGGAGAGAACTTATCTGCGTTACTACGGTTTGTTGGGTCAGCGTTTCTGTATGATCAACAAAATTCATCAAGAGAATTTTGAGAAATGCTTTGTTCAGCAGTATTCCATGATTCATCGTCTTGAGACAAACAAGTTGCGTAATGTGGCTAAGTTTTTTGCCCATTTACTGGGCACAGATGCTCTCCCCTGGCATGTGCTTGCCTACATTCGGTTAACTGAGGAGGACACTACTTCCTCATCTCGTATCTTCATCAAGATCCTTTTCCAGGTAACTAGAATCTCCAACACAGACTCCATGAAAATCATTTTACCAAAGCTGTCCATCTCATTGGTTTGACTGGAGATGGGTTGATGTGATTGGTCAATTCCTTGTTTAATATGATTTAAGTAATCAATGATGAAACTATGGAATGGTTACTTACGAATTTTGTTAAGGTATGGATATTGATTAGGTTACAACTTTGCGTTGGTTGCAGGAACTGTCAGAACACTTGGGGATTAGGCTGCTTAATGAGAGGCTTCAGGATTCAACAATGCAGGAATCACTTGAATCTATCTTCCCTAAAGATAATCCAAAGAACACGAGGTTTGCAATCAACTTCTTTACCTCCATTGGTCTTGGAGGCATCACAGAGAATCTCAGAGAGTATCTGAAGAACATGCCACGCCTCATCATGCAGCAACAGAAGCAAGTTGAGGAATCAGAATCAGGATCTGATAGTTCTGGTTCCGAGTCTGATTCTGAGTCAGACTCATCATCATCTTCTAGTTCGGATGAAAGTGATAGAGAGAGGAGGAAGCGAAGAAGAAGAGCTTGAAGCTGTTTTGTTTGTCATCTCTACCAAAAATTCTTGAAATTTTCACATCTTGTTTTGGTTAGTCAACTTGAATTTACATGAGAACTCAATGAGCAATCATCTGCTTCTGTTCTTGCTTATGAAATATCAGTTAGATATTAAGCTGATAACGAAAGACTAGCTAGACAATTAAGGTTGTGAACAGAAATGTTTTTCTTTCTATCTTTAAATATAAAAGATGTTTTTATAAAATTTTGATCGAATTTATACATGAGATTATATACAACAACATCTAAATGTCGCAGACAATAGCCTGCTAGTAAATCTCTAAAAAAATAGATTTGTATTGAATATAAATACATTAATTGAACGAATTTGTGAAATAAATATGATCATGATCGGTCATACATACCATATATTGGTGCATTTTGTGATCCAAATTTATTTGCGTGTTTTGATGAGATTCATGAGATATTTTGAATCGTGAAAAGTATCAAATTGCAAAGGAATCTTTCTCGTATTTTTGTTCTTCAAATGGTTTTGGATAAGAACGAAAATATCGGTACTCTTCTTTTCTCAATTTCAATGTCAATATCACCATTAAAAAAAACAATTAACTACAAAATGTCAAAGTATTACTGTAGTGAAAAGCTTTCCAATTTAATGGATTTTATTTTAGTTTTGTTTATAAAACAGATTTTCCAAAATTAGTAAAGAAAACCGAATAGTACTTAAATACATCTTTAAATAGATACCAAGTACCAACCTATCAAACATTTCCCTTCTCTTTCACATTTTGCTAAACCACACCAGAATTTAGACCCCAACACAGTTAGATTGTTTTTTATTTATGGAAAAATAATATTTAAACATAATAACAAAAAAGTAGGAATGGATAAAATACATTATCTATATGTAAAAAATAGTTAAAAAAAACTATTAACCCTTGGAAATCGGTAGCCTTATGGATAAGGACACTTTCAGATGACAAAAAAAATGAGTCACCAGTTTCTTTAGTCTATAAATAATCCCGCCTCTCTCTTTATCCAATCCATTAAATCCAAATCCATTATTGTAAGGACCTTTTGAGTTATTCAGTAAGAAAAAAAACTTTCCTTTATTTTACTTTCTCGAGATCGTATAATCTCTTTGGGGTTTCTGTTTGATTCTGTCTTGTAAACCGGAAAAAATATGACTATTGCTTTGACGATCGGAGGAAACGGGTTCTCGGGTCTACCCGGATCGTCGTTTTCATCATCTTCTTCATCGTTTCGATTAAAAAACAGCAGAAGGAAGAACACGAAGATGCTTAACAGAACAAAATTCGTGTGTTCTTCATCTTCTGTAATGGATCCGTATAAGACCCTCAGGGTCCGACCCGATTCATCCGAGTACGAGGTCAAGAAAGCTTTCAGACAACTCGCTAAAAAGGTTGACTTTTTATTAGCTCTTGTTATTTAGATCTGACGAACCTTGTTGCCAAAAATGAGTCAATTGATTCGATTTGGTTCTTTGGGTTTCTTAAATATGATATTTTTTGTTTGATTTTTTGGTTTGTTGCAGTATCATCCTGATGTTTGTAGAGGAAGCAATTGCGGGGTACAGTTTCAGACAATCAACGAAGCTTATGATGTAAGTGTGTGTGTTTATGAAATCAATTTTTTTTTTTTTTTGGGGTCAAATTAAACAGATTTTAACAT
>VBRH01000310.1:27840-41185 GCA_014578085.1 Cardamine resedifolia | reverse complement strand
TTTTTTTTTTTTTTTTGGTTAATGAAGATTGTGTTGAAGCAAATAAAGAATCAGATGGAAGGGACGGAGGAATTTGAGCCATTTGATGTAACTGACGATGGATTCAATGGAATGAATGATCCAGATTGCGACACGTGGGAAGAATGGATGGGATGGGAAGGAGCAGGAACACGAGATTATTCTTCTCACGTCAATCCTTACGCTTGAACGATTTTTTCACATATTTCGAAATCATCGACTGTGTAAATAAATAACAACAGAGACTAAAAGATCAATGTAAATAGGTCTAATTGTCTCATTAATGATATGCTAAAATGTGAATAAAGTTCTCCTTCGTATCAAACTCAACATCCAGGATTTAAAGCTTTAAGCTTTCCTGAATTTGGAATCTTAATATAGACCAAATTATTACCATTCTTTGTATAAACTTCATTTGACTTTTCCATACCGTCAAGGGTCAAGTTCAACGATTGTTGTTAAATCAAATCTAGACCAAGTCATCATTCTTTGCAACGGGTTCTTTATATTTTTATAATACAAATCTAAAACATCTCGAAGTACTTCAAAAACCACTTTCATTTGCAACTTCCTTAACAAAAAAGAAAAAGAAAAAGAATCTAATCCATGGAGAATGCTCCGCTGCAGTACCTGAAGAGACTCGCAAAGATATAAAAAAACATCATTTAGTGTTTTTGTTTGTAGGAAACTCAATTCATGGATTAGTAGTTACTAAAAGTTTTACCTGTTGCTGAATCTTTGGACAGAGTCTGTAGCATCAAGAAGAGTTTCACTTGCTTTCTCTAAAGCCATGTAAAGCTCTTTACCTCTGGTTAGGCGAGCAATGACCCACGTGTTGTTCTTCGCTCTAATGCATATTTCCAGGTCTTTCTCTTCCTTTGCACGGCTCTTTTCTGAATCCACTTCTTCCCTTAGCTTGTTTAGTGCAAGCAAAGACTCCTACGAAATTAGAGAGGATTTCGTGAATTTGATACACTTTTTTGGCCATGCAACAAACAAAATGGCACTATATGAATATGATTGATGGTAGTTATCTCACCTTTGCTAAAGTTGCTACCTTTCCTGGTGGAGAAGCTCTGGAAACTTCCATGCCATTATCAACTAACAAGTAACGGTAACCACTCACATGGTAAGCGTTCTCACCACCCCACCCTTTCGATAGCTTCTCTTCCACTTTCAAGATTTTCGCTGATGCCTGCAAAAAAAGTAATATATAAATGATAAGATATGGAATCTGAAAAGATTTTACAATGAAGCAAAAAAGGTTTACAGAGATGAGCTAACGTTTTCAATAACTTGCTGCTTCACGAATGAGATGTCTAGCTCTCCATTAACAATTGCAGCGGTAGGCACGAGAAGAACCAAGGTGAGACTTTTGTATTGATAAGTCAAAAGGTAAAATCTTTCTTGCGTATTCTGTAGCAAAATTGTTGGGGTGGCATCTACACCCCAAATATCAGTTACAAGAAACCCGTCTTTCCCTTTCGACCACTTCTCTTGCTGTAAGGGTCTAACGACCCGACCTATGTTACTACCATTTCCTGAAGGCAATGCATCGTTTGAGCCAAGATGGTGCGTCGTAGTGGATCTAGAAGAGATTTGCGATGCACCGGATCCCTTGCGTAGATATGACCAGGAACTTGTGCTAGAGGGTAGTGCGTTTGAGGTCAATCTCATGACAGCAAATGTAAACAAGTCGACGGTATTATCCTGACAAAAGAGAGAAGGAAAGATGCCATAGATTAAAACTTTTAGTATTAGTGGACTATAATCTCCGCAAACCATACAAAGCAAGAATCTTATCGACACAATAGTAGTTTTGGCTAAGAATATTGCAAGTGATGGATATAAAAACATACAGGTGAGAGAGTTGTTGACACCAGTAGATCATGAAACAAAACCATAGAGTGGCATCGAACAGTCCCAGCACATGAATCTAGCACTCCGACGAGAGACTGTACATCTAAAAAAATACTAGTCAAAATAGTGAACTATTATTAAGTATGCAAACACATCTTCTGATGGAGAAACAAACCTGAACTTCGAGTGCCGCATCTCTAGCTAAAGTTAGCATCTGAACTGTTCCACGCTCTTTCAAAGTTTCACGGAAGGAAGGTAACTGAAGTTTCTTACCAGCAAAAAGATCTGCCCCAAAATATAAAAACCTTTTTAATAACCGCTATTACACAGGGATTTTTATGTGCTAGATTTGGTGGATATTGCTTACCGTTTAGATAGTCTGTGATGAATGGATACAAGTGCGATCGGATAAGCCCACCAGTTGGTTCTTTATCAAGAAACTCCCTGATTGATCCGTGAAACATAACAAAGAGGGAGTGCACTTCCTTAAGCACTCTTCGCAGTGCATCAACTCTCCATACGGCTTCAGTCTCCTTATTTTTCTCTACAACCTACCAAAGTCTAGATCAAATTTTGTTCTCTTTGTGCATATGGATAATGTGCAATTTAAGTTTCATAACAAGTAAAAGAGTTGATAATGCTGTACCATGACCATCCATATATCAGGCTCGGCTTCATAGAAAACATGAGAATGTCTCTCTGCTTCTATTACCTCACAAGCAGCCTCCGGGGAGAAAAGTCTGGATTTATATTCCATAAACCACGTCTCAGAAACACCAACAAAATACAGGCACAGCCAAAAACTCAACAGAAAACATGACTAGTGAAAAAGAATGTTTTCTTCAAGATTCATGAGAACATGATCCACAGACAATTGTCTGTAAAGAAGTAAAATCTCTAGAAACTGACCTCGTGAATGTGATAAGCCCTTCGCTGAGCCCTATAACCGATAGCTGTGTGGAGAAGGTTAGATCAGGAGGATAGAAAAACAAGATCTTGTCCAGTTCCTGGCCTTCGTTTTGGCCTCTTCTTAAGTCAAACACGCAAAGACGAAGGCTTTCACCACCAGAGCTCATGGATGTCATTCCCATAGCTGTTAAGAGCTCATTAAACACCTTAAAGCACACAAAAAATGTACACCAGAGAATTCATAAATTTTACACATAAAATGGGGAACAACAAAAACCATCACCAGAGAACCCTATAACTCTTTGAGAAAATTTACGATTTTGGAGATTAAGATCATCGCAAGTTGATCAATTTCGTACATAAATCGCATAACCCATTTAAAAGTTATAAACACAAAATTAGGGGAATTGATTACCTTGAGAATGAGCCCTAAGAACAAAGTTCAATGAGTGATCGACCTTCAACTATTGCAATATTTCAATGTCCAGAACGAGAATCAAAAATTTGAATTTCAGATCTATCAATCAAAACCCGACTTTAATCGATCAAATTTTGTTAGCAGTGTAAACGGGTCGGTGAAAGTTACCGGGTCAGGATCGAAATGGACCCGGGTCGTAGAGAATCTCTAGATTCTCATCGGCTTACGTCATCCATCCTACTCCTACTAATGATTCTCTCATTTTGGTTTCATTTTTCTAATCACACGTTGTCACCTATACCAAATAATTTGATTTGGTCTCCTCAATCTATGAATACTTCCCAAACCGGTTTTAACATTTGACATTTTTTTGATGATAAAAAGATTTGACATTTTCGTTTCAATGAATTCGTCACGCTTGGGGATCAATCATAGATACTGTAATTGAATTTTATGCATTAAATAAACGAACACTATTAATTATCTAGCGCACTTTTAGACTTAGTTATAAATTTATAATGGAAGTTGTGTCTAAACCAAAGTAAATTAGTTAAGAATCGGTTTACAATTCGGTTTTAAACCTCTCTATGTAAATTTCGTCCACAAAGAGCCAAAGGCAAATGGTTCTTTGCTTTTGCTTCTTCGCATTCACCAATTCACTAATACAAGTAAGAGACGGAATCCGGCGAATTCGTTTTAGCAATCCCCTTTCGATTCATTTGAATTTAGTTTTTAGGGTTTCTTCGTCGGAGATATTTTATAAAAGGTGTGGATTTTAAACTGTACAATTTTAGACTTTTTTTTGGGTGATTTTTCTCTGTTTTATAGTTTTGACTTGAGACGATCCATCTGATTCTGGTATCCAATCCAAATCGAAGACTCGTGGGATATTACCGAGAAAAATTCTAACTTTGAATCGTTTTCTGATCCTCCCTATGATTTTCTTTTTCCTCTAAAGTTTTAAATTTTCTGCAAAAATCTTTCGATATTTGATCAGCTTCTGATGCTGGGATAGAGTAAAAACACCAAGATCAGTCTTGTAATCTTTTGATCCGTTTTATATTGCTTCTGTTCTTTGAAAGACGATCGATCCTGTTTGTAGAAATTTCCATTCTTGATTATGCATCAGATAGAGCAATACTGTTTGAAGAGATTCTTGTAATATATAATCCTTGTACTTATTTTGGTTTTGTAGTATCTGAAGATTGGCAACAATGTCTGAGCTCAAAGAGCGTTTGCTTCCTCCAAGACCTGCTTCAGCTATAAACCTCAGAGAGAATGCAGGGTCTCGGCCTTCTGCATCAGGGAGACAACCTCTCCTCGGAGTTGATGTTCTGGGTCTCAAGAAGCGTGGACAAGGGCTTAAATCGTGGATTCGTGTTGATACTTTTGCCAATACTCAGGTTATTGAGGTTGATAAGTTCACAATGATGCGTAGATGTGATTTACCAGCACGTGATTTGCGTCTGCTTGATCCTTTGTTTGTGTATCCGTCAACTATCCTGGGAAGAGAGAAGGCTATTGTTGTAAACTTAGAGCAGATCCGTTGTATTATTACTGCGGATGAGGTTTTGCTCTTGAATTCCCTCGATAACTATGTCCTTCGGTATGTGGTTGAGCTACAGCAGAGACTAAAGGCTAGTGCTGTTGGTGAGGTTTGGAATCAGGACAGCGTTGAATTTAGCAGGAGGAGAAGTAAGAGTTTAGACAATGTGTTTCAGAACTCATCCCCTGATTATTTACCTTTCGAGTTTAGAGCTCTTGAAGTTGCCCTCGAAGCTGCTTGTACCTTCCTTGATTCTCAGGTCAGTGATTTTTTCAGAACTTATTGAATTTAGTATGATAACAGTGGGAAACTATTTGACTTTTACCATTTGTAGGCTTCAGAGTTAGAGATTGAGGCATACCCTTTATTGGACGAGCTTACCTCAAAGATCAGTACTTTAAACTTGGAGCGTGTGCGTAGATTAAAGAGCAGGCTTGTGGCATTGACGAGAAGAGTTCAGAAGGTTCGGGATGAGATTGAACAGCTTATGGACGATGATGGGGATATGGCGGAAATGTATCTTACAGAGAAGAAGAAGAGAATGGAAGGATCCTTATGTGGTGATCAGTCCATTCTTGGTTACCGATCGAATGATTGTTTTTCTCTTTCTGCGCCAGTTTCTCCTGTTTCTTCTCCTCCTGACACCCGAAGACTTGAGAAAAGCTTGAGCATTGTAAGGAGCCGACATGACAGTGCAAGGAGCTCAGAAGACACAACTGAGAATATAGAGGAGCTAGAGATGTTGCTGGAAGCATACTTTGTTGTCATCGATAGCACTCTTAACAAGCTAACCTCGGTAACATAGAAACCACTCATTTATGTTCATTCGTTATCTCATGTCAACAGAAGTTAAAAGTGGTTTAATCACCTGCAACTCTATTGACTCTTCAGTTAAAGGAGTACATCGATGATACAGAGGATTTTATCAACATTCAATTGGTATAGTTTTAAATCTTGACCTTAGTTAAACCTTATTTGCTTAGAAAACCATAAAAGAGTCTGCTGAAAACTTCTGGAATTTGCAGGATAACGTGCGGAATCAGCTGATCCAGTTCGAGCTGCTGCTAACTACTGCAACATTCGTTGTAGCCATCTTCGGTGTTGTGGCCGGGATCTTTGGGATGAATTTTGAAATAGATTTCTTTGAACAGCCTGGTGCCTTCAAATGGGTTTTGACAATTACTGGAGTTTGTGGCCTCCTTGTATTTTTGGCATTCGTCTGGTTCTACAAACGTAGAAGACTCATGCCTCTCTGAAGACAGGACTGCCCAAGACAAGTAGACGATTGCCATTACTGTTTATGTTGCTTAAGTTAATATATTAATTATCTGTGACCTTGGCAAGATCAAATAGTGTTACAGAGGAAATCTTATTATGAGAATGAAGCAATTTAACTTTAGGAGCATTTCTTCAACCTTACTCACAATGTGTTTGAGAAAATTGTAATTTATTCAATTTAGAAACCTCAGTACAGTAAAATGATACATATCTGAACTGAGCCATACTGGCTCAGACATTACTGAGTTTGGTTTCTATGGACATGGAAAACGCTGAATGGATCATTCACAGCATGTAGCCGACTAGAGTCAGCAGAAAGGTCTCCAATTGGGGAAGATGAGAAAAAGGTTTTGCAGATAATTACTTCTCAGAGGATGAAGATGATGAGAGTCGTGCTTTTCGAGCTTTATCAGCTTTTTCCAAGTAATCTTGGTGAGACCGATGCTTAGAACCTGAAAAGAAGCCAGATTTAGCAACAATTAGCCAAACAAGAGAAATACCAAATGTCACATAACCAATAAGATATAAACCAGTAGAACTGATGTTGTTAGAAGGATGGACGGTGGATTTGTGTTCGAGAAAGAAAATCAGACAAACATGGGAAGATTGTGATCATGCAAGTCTATGATCCAAACAAGATAAACATTGTGACTCATTCTCTTATATATAATCATACTCTATTTGTTCAGTCAATCTATCACTTAATTCCATCTGCCAAGAAATTTGAAATCCGAAGCTTAATATGTTATCATTAAATCTAAATCTAATAGCTTATGATATCATATAGCATCATCCTCTTCCAATTTCCACACTGGAATCAAAATGAAACATTCATCTGGAAAAAATCCAAACTTTCCTACTAATTCTCGCTTGTTTTCTCGGAATCCAAACAGAAAGAAGTTATAAGCAATCGAAATCCCCAAAACTCGAAAACGGACCTTGATTCATTAGGTACCAAGGGATTCCGAAGATGATACTGATTATCCCGATCCCAGCTAAAACGTGCTTCTTTTCACCGCTGTAGACATAATGCTCAATCTTTGCCCTAAATCCTCCTCCTCCTCCCAAATTTGAAGCTCCACTGCTCTTGCTCTCATTTCCCATCTCAACTTCTCCGAATCGATTTTTCTTCTAGGGTTTATCAGGATTTGCGATTTGGATTTCTCCTGTGAAAGACCCAACCTTTTCGGAGCTTTTACAAACAACTAAAATGGGCCCTATTTAGGCCCATTCATATAACCGTTTATTACCATATTTATAACCCATATTTGACTTGATGATTTCATCTCCTCATCCCATAGAGTCATATAACTTTTTGTGTACATCGATTATATTACAGGCCTGAAATTAAAGCATAATAAAGAGGGCGTAGAAAAAATTTCGACCCAGTGTAATGGTTGTATTATAGGCCCAGTGAAATATTTCTTATAGCTCAATAAAGACGGCCTTTAATTTATTATTATAGGCCACTATGCTGTCCAGTTAACGGACTAATTTAGTCTGCTTTAAAAATAGTCGGGCCGATCTTATGTTAGTCTAAACCTGACGCGCTTAACTTTTAAAATATTTCAAAAACAGCATTTTCTGAAAGGGTTAGTTAACCTACGGAAATCAGGCGCGTGGCGATAACTCGCTTGTAGTGCGGGTGGGTACTTTTTCAATTCGATATTTATCAAACGCCGCTTGTATTGGGCTTTTTGTTCGATTCCATCAAACCTCCCTCAGTAGTCACTCCTTCACTGCCCACCTTGGCTTGGATTTGTCTTTCTCCTGTGAAAGACCCACCTTTTCGGATGTTTTACAAACATCTCAAATGGGCCCTATTTAGGCCCATTCATATAACTTTGTTTATTACTATATTAAACCCAGATTTAGTATATATTAGGTTTTAGCCCCCATTAACTTAATAATTTCACCAATTTGAAAAAAGATTCCATCACTCCTTCACTTCCGATGAGCTATGGCTGCGATTGTTGCCATTGGTAGAAAACTAACACGAACGCCTAAATGGTGTACTGTTTCAAAGCAGTATCTGTTACGTGACGTGTCGAAATCGTTTTCGAACTCATCTTTTCAGAATCCTTCCTTGTCTTCAGCATTTCATCGAGCAGGTCTTGTGCATTCTCAAATCTTAAGCTATTATGTCCCACATTTTGTCTTTGCCAATCGTTTCTCAACCCAAATCATCTCCCAAAGATTTGATATCAACCAAGCCCTGGCTCCGTTGGAACAGGGTCTGATTGATTTAATCAGACAGGTCTCTGAGCTAGAGTCAGAGGCGGATGCAATGGCTTCTCTAGAGAAGTCATGCTTTGATCTAAATCATGAATCTTTCTACTCTTTAATCTGGGAATTAAGAGATGACTGGAGGCTTGCCTTTCTTGCATTCAAGTGGGGCGAGAAACGTGGCTCTGATGATCAGAAAGCATGTGATTTGATGATCTGGGTCTTGGGTAAGCATCAAAAGTTCAACATAGCTTGGTGTTTGATCCGTGATATGTTTCATGTTTCAAGGGATACTAGAAAGGCCATGTTTCTCATGATGGACAGGTTAGGTTTCGTCTTCTTGATGAAAGTTCCTCTGCTGTTGAATTTGTTGTGATATGGAAAAGATTTTTACTATGTATTGAATTGGTTGTCTTCGTATTGATGTAGATACGCTGCTGCTAATGATACTAGCCAAGCTATTCGGACATTTGATATTATGGATAAGTTTAAACACACTCCTGATGATGAAGCCTTTCAAGGATTGCTTTATGCCTTGTGTAGACATGGTCACATTGAAAAAGCTGAAGAGTTCATGCTTGCAAGCAAAAAGCTCTTTCCGGTGGATGTTGAGGGATTCAACATTATTCTTAATGGTTGGTGTAACATTTGGACTGATGTGACTGAAGCAAAGAGGGTTTGGCGAGAGATGGGGAATTACTGTATCACGCCTAACAAGGACTCTTACACTCACATGATCTCTTGCTTCTCTAAAGTTGGGAACCTTTTTGATTCTCTCAGGCTCTACGATGAAATGAAGAAACGGGGATTGGCTCCAGGGATTGAGGTTTACAACTCTTTGGTTTACGTGTTGACTCGTGAGAATTGCTTTGATGAAGCTATGAAGCTTATGGACAAGTTGAGTGAAGAAGGATTAAAGCCAGATTCAGTCACCTACAACTCGATGATACGCCCCCTTTGTGAGGTGGGAAAGCTGGACGTGGCCAGGAATCTATTGGCAACCATGATAAGTGAGAACCTAAGTCTAACAGTTGATACATTTCATGCATTCCTTGAGGCTGTAAATTTCGATCAAACTTTAGAAGTTTTAGGCCAAATGAAGATCTCTTGTTTAGGTCCTAAAGAAGAGACCTTTCTCCTCATTCTTGGAAAATTGTTCAAGGAAAAACAACCGGAAAATGCTTTGAAGATCTGGGCAGAAATGGGTCGTTTTGAGATAGTGGCTCATCCTGCTCTTTACTTGGCTACAGTACAGGGCCTTTTGACATGTGGGTGGCTTGAAAAGGCCAGAGAGATTTATTCAGAGATGAAATCAAAGGGGTTTCCAGGAAATCCTAAGGTCCAGAAACTTCTTGAGGAGCAAAAGGTGAAGGGGGTCAGAAAAAACAAGAGGAAAGATCTCCAAAAAGTTGGTTCTCGGGGAGGCTTTAAGGGTCAACTATTAATATACAAAAAAGAATCAGATACGAGTAAGACTTGAAGATTGTAATTAAACGATCACTCAAGCAATGACTCGATTCTCAGACCTCATTGTCTCCACTCTGCAATCTGCACGAGACCAGAAGCTTTGTTCCCAGCCCATCTGTTCCATTTGGTTTGAATGCTTTCACTACATCCACCGTTCAGTTTTCCAGGTAATCTTTTCTTCCATTTACCAGATTTGGTGATCATTACCTTTGCCTGTTCCTAGAGGAGAATATCCACGAATCTGCAAAAATAATCATTTGTTACCATGCTGCTTTAGGAGTCTCTCTGTGGATTATATGAAAGATGTTAGAAACTAATCCGATTCTTGATTGTTATAGGCACACATGACCATGCATCACTGCACGTTCAAGTTACACGATGTCTGGATTCAATGTGTTATGATATGACCTAGACCGTGCAACACGCAAAGGCTGAGTGCAATGTATTTCAAAGGCAATATCTTCAGAGTTCAGAGCTCTCATTGTCATTTTGTTGTTTTTCTGTGTTTTTTTTCCTTGGACTTCGTTTTGTTATTTTATAATTCGTTTTGAAGTTTTGGACTCATGAACCAATGAAATGATGATTGATATGGCGTTGGATTCTTTTGAGTGTTGCAGTTTTCATGCCTCATTCCAAGGAGCCATCATATTCCTCCAAAACAAAAAAAGTTATGGGTCCCTTGATTATGACTTTCTTACTTTAGTTGCAGCTTGCAAGTTTCCCAAGATAGTTGCTATTTTAAAACCCAACTTAGTTATCATTGAGAGCATTCCCATTTAACACAAAAGAAATATATATTACCACTTGTTGTTAGGGAACTTCATTAGCTCATTAGACATGCCTGAAGATCAAATTGAGAAATGTTTCAAGATGAAATTGCAGTAGAACTATAGTTGACGTCTTTTCTTCTGGGTTTTCATGGAATTTGCATCTCGTTCATATATAGTTTACAAACATTACAGCATAATACAAATCTCAAAAGCTAAAACTCTCTTAAGTTACATCCAACAATTTTGAAAAATGAAAAGATTAGATCAAACCTCAAACTACTACTCTACATTCCCCTTATTTAACTTCTCTGCTTCGATCTACTGCCATAAAACTTTGCTGGAGGCGATGGAGAAAACTCAAAAGCAGCCGCCGAAATGTCCATTTCTCCTCTCAAGATTCTCACAATCTCACTAACATCAGGCCGTAACTCGGGTGCTTTCTGCAGACAAGCCAAAGCCAAGTTAATGCACAATCCTGCTTCTTCCTTGTTATACACATCCTTCAATTTCTCGTCGACCAGCTCAAGAACGTTCCCTGACTGAGCCAATTGCCTACACCAGCTCACCAAATTTGCTTTTTCAAGCTTCATCGGCGATGCAAGGACGTGTAAAGGCCTCCTACCCGAGATTATCACTAGAATCAGTACTCCAAAGCTATAGATATCGCCTTTCTCCATCAGATAACAGCAACCGCCTCCATACTCTGGTGCTATGTAGCACAATGTTCCTCTCATACTCGTCGTGCTGCTTAATTCGCGGCTGAACAAATCCCCACTCCACATCTCACTCCCCAATGATCTATTGTTGTTGTTCTTCTTCTTGCTGCTGCTATGGCTTTTCCTTCTCCATCCTCTTCTGAAACTAAACTCTCCTGCTGCTTCTCCTTCTCGGTCCTGCACGCTGTTTTCACCCTTACCACGGAAACAGTAACGAAAATGTGGGATTTTTAAACGATTCTTGAACTTGATCCTCACAATTCTAATCGTCTTTTTATTGTTCACCTCTTCTTGATGCTCTTCCTCTTTCCACCATTCCTCCATATTTCTATGCTTCTTCTTCTTCTTTTTCGATTTCTTGTTCTTCGTCTCGCTGATCTCTTCTTTCGCAAACTTCTCTCCTAGAGTATCAAATCTAGATTCATTCAAAACCGACGCATCTCGATCCTCTGCTTTATCGATAGTCCTAGTCGAAACTCCCAGCTCAGGAGTGTTGATGATCTTCTTCTCATCATCCCAATCCGGATTCGCAGAGTGAATCTGACTCCCTATCCATTCCCTAACATAATCTTTACTACACAACTCACCACTCCCTTCTTGTTTCCACCACCAATCTCTCCCCCATTGTTTAGATCCTTTCCCCAAATCAAGAACCGAATTAGGACTCAAATTCATCTCCTTGCTCTGATCAAACTCATGATCCTCACATGACAACACAATATGATTCACTCTGGAATCATCTCCATCATTTGAAACCTCTTTTCCTTTTGTCTCACCCTCCATTGCTAAACTCAGATTCATTCCCTTAATATTACGACTTGTTCTACTGTTCTTGGAAGACGAAGAAGCTTGTAGAGCAAGAGCAAAATCTACCTCATGAGGCGTTGGAGTACCAATGGCGGTCTGAGGAGTGCTCTCTCCTCCGAAATTTCCACAAAGTTCTTGACTTTTCCCTAAATCCTGGCTGAACAAATCAACCCCATAACCTCCCTCCACTTTAACCCTAGACAAACCAAAATCCGAAATCTTTGCCCTAAATTCAGAATCCAGAAGAACATTGCTAGGCTTGATATCTCCATGAATCACTGGTGGGTCACACCCGAAATGCATAAATTCGAGAGCTTTCGCTACGTCGAGGATAATACTGAATCTTCTTTCCCAATTCAAGCAAGAATCTCCATCTTCAATGAACAAAAGCTCTTGAAGGCTCTTGTTTGGCATATACTCGTAAATCAAGAACCTGTGATTCTTCTCAACGCAATACCCTAAAAGGGTCACCAAAAAAGACGATTTTAACCCGCCAAGAATCTGTAACTCGTTCTGAAACTCAGTCTCTGTTTGAAGCGAGAGATTATCGAGTCTCTTAACCGCGAAAAGCTTCCCATCTCTTGTAATGCCTCTGAAAACAGTACCTGAGCCGCCTTTACCAATCACATTGGCTTCGTCGAAATCGTTTGTTGCTAGTTTGAGCTCCTTGTAAGTGAAAAGCTGGAGCTTTAATGGCGACGCAGCAACGTCGAAAGGGATGGTTCTAGAGCGGTTGAGAAGAGAAATCCAGAGGTGATAAACGAAGTAGAGAATTGCGAAGAAGATGACAAGAGAGGATGAGATAGTGAGAATCAAGAAGAGAGTTTTTGTTCTGTTGATGAATAGCTTTGGTCGGATTGGATTTGGTCTTGAAGGCATGTCTCTGTTGAAAGATAGAATCGTTTGTGAACATTCGGTATCTCTCTCTCTCTGATCAGGTCATCTCTGAATCTAGTCGTTGAGAATGTCTAGACGAAAAAAGCTGATCATAAGTTTTCTTTATTTCTTTATAGTTTCACTTTGAGACTTAAAATTGTATATCACGTATTTTAAAAATATTGATTTTCATGTTCTGAGAAAGTCGAGGTAAACTTCAAACTGCGTAATAATTACATATAGAGAAAATTTGGTAAAGAAGAGGTTATAGTACATATTATTGTGGATGGATTTGACAAAATTAAAAAAATTGTAATTTAAAAATAAAGAAAGGAAATGATAATGTTGTTTATAATCATGATGTTATTTGCTTTTGGTAGTGGATCACATAGTGATGTTAAGATTAGACTTTTCTTAATTTGTTAATTTATAATACATTTGTTTGTCCTAGTTG
>VBRH01000309.1:101359-112006 GCA_014578085.1 Cardamine resedifolia | reverse complement strand
AGGGAAGATTTGTCGGATAGCGAAGAGAAAGTGGCGCTCTTTGGGATTCAAATGTTTGCCATTTTCTCCATTTGTCAACTTTTACAGTCTGTCTATCTTCTTCCTAGAGGCCACACATCTCCCACATGCAAAAGACCTGGGACCCTTTTTATAAGAAAAAAAAAACCCAAATTATTGGACTCGATTCGATTCGGTTTCACTCCTAAACCGAACTTAAACCAATCGCCTCTTTTCGTCAGGCCGTTTGTTGGGCTTCTGATATTTGGGCTAAACATTGTCGTCTTCAACCTACAGTAACCTTTTTACTCACAGTAACTTTTTTCACTCACAGTAAGTCTGTAACTAATAAGAAAAACCACTGTGGGAGGTGTCGGTGGTGATGGTGGTTGTTGCTTAGTTGGATATGATTTGACACTTTATTTAATTATTAAATTTCTTTAAAAAAATCAGAGAGAGTGACGAGCTGAAGAGACAAATAGCTTATTGCATATTGTAAGCCATCCAAAGATTCGTCTCTTCTCATTACTTATAATCTCTCTGTAGAGAAGAAAGCGAGAATCCTCAGAAATTCAGAGATTCACATCACCACCACTTCATCTGCAGATCTCATGGTACTCTTTGCTACTGATCCATTCTCAGATTTGACTTCCTTTACTTGGGATTTAATCAGATCTAATCGTATTTATTGTTTTTGATTATTCCGAGCAGATTTGAGCTATCCCGACGTTTCGGTGTTCAAAGTTAGTAAGTGACGATGGAATCCGAAGGAGAAACCGCGGTATGTTTTCATTCTCTTCTTCATCATCATTCTTCATTCATCCCCCAGAAATTAGGAGTCTTAGATACTGGAATTGATGGATTTGAGTATGTACTTGTGTATTGGAGAGATCTGATTTAGGCGCCTTTTTTCCAATTTTCTGTTTTAAGTTTCTAATTTTGGCATGTGTTAATTCACTTATTTTAGGGGAAGCCGATGAAGAACGTCGGTGGGCAGATTTGTCAGATCTGTAGTGACAATGTTGGGAAGACTGTTGATGGAGATCCGTTTGTGGCGTGTGATTTTTGTTCATTCCCAGTTTGCAGGCCTTGCTATGAGTATGAGAGGAAAGATGGGAATCAATCTTGTCCTCAGTGCAAAACCAGATACAAGAAGCTTAAGGGTATACTTTTGATTTTCCCCTGAATTTCACTTTCCTCTACTCTTCTTATTGATCCATAGTTTGTTTATTAGTATGTTTTGAATTTATGGATCAGATTTTTATTTATGACAATTTGCTATTTTTGAGTCTAGGTAGTCCTGCTATTCCTGGTGATAAAGATGAGGATGTCTTAGCTGATGAAACTACTGTTGAGTTCAACTACCCGCAGAAGGAAAAGATTTCAGAGCGGATGCTTGGATGGCATCTTACTCGTGGGAAAGGAGAGGAAATGGGGGAGCCACAATATGATAAAGAAGTCTCTCACAATCATCTCCCTCGTCTCACGAGTAGACAAGATGTAAGGCATTGCCACTTATTCTTCCCTCTTAAGCATTTTTACATCCTCACTTAATTGAGTTTTTTAATCTGATTTTATCATTTGCTTATTTACAGACTTCAGGAGAGTTTTCTGCTGCCTCACCTGAACGCCTCTCTGTTTCTTCTACTATAGCTGGTGGAAAGCGCCTTCCCTATTCATCAGATATCAATCAATCACGTAAATTTCCTTTTTTTACTTACTATCTCCCCAACACATGTACTTGTTCCTAGCTAGGCTTTGCATTCATGTCAAAACTCTAAACAGTTATTTCTGTTATCATTCACGCTGCAGCAAATAGAAGGATTGTGGATCCTGTTGGACTAGGGAATGTAGCTTGGAAGGAGAGAGTTGATGGCTGGAAAATGAAGCAGGAGAAGAACACCGGTCCTGTGAGCACGCAGGCTGCTTCTGAAAGAGGTGGAGGAGATATTGACGCCAGCACAGATATCCTCGCAGATGAGGCTTTGCTGTGAGTTCTTGTTTTGTTATCTCGTGTAGTCCGTCATGGTGTCCTGTTCTGCTTCAGTGTTATGACATTGCACAATCTGAGAATCTTTCCTATTAAGCAATTTCCTGATGCTCTTTTCTAATTTTATTTATTGTACAGGAATGATGAAGCAAGGCAGCCTCTGTCAAGGAAAGTTTCTATTCCTTCATCCCGGATCAATCCTTACAGAATGGTTATTATATTGCGGCTTGTTATCCTCTGTCTCTTCTTGCATTACCGTATAACAAATCCAGTGCCAAATGCCTTTGCTCTGTGGCTGGTCTCAGTGATATGTGAGATCTGGTTTGCCATATCCTGGATATTGGATCAGTTTCCCAAGTGGTTTCCTGTGAATCGTGAAACCTACCTCGACAGGCTTGCTTTAAGGTAAGTTTTATTTTCTCATTCTTCTGAAGCAATTACTCAAATGATTGATTGCCTATAATATTTCCCACTTTAATCTAATCATGCTCAATTTTGGGACAGATATGATCGAGAAGGTGAGCCTTCACAGTTAGCCGCTGTTGACATTTTCGTGAGTACTGTTGACCCCTTGAAGGAGCCACCCCTTGTGACAGCCAACACAGTGCTCTCTATTCTGGCTGTTGACTACCCAGTTGACAAGGTGTCCTGTTATGTTTCTGATGATGGTGCTGCTATGTTATCATTTGAAGCACTTGCAGAAACATCAGAGTTTGCTCGTAAATGGGTACCATTTTGCAAGAAATATAGCATTGAGCCTCGCGCACCAGAATGGTACTTTGCTGCGAAAATAGACTACTTGAAGGATAAAGTTCAGACATCATTTGTCAAAGATCGTAGAGCTATGAAAGTAAGTTTGTAGTTTTAGTCATGTAGTCACCCTCACTTTGATTTTAGTATATGCTGTTGACCTTTTATTTTCTTGCAGAGGGAATATGAGGAATTTAAGATCCGAATCAATGCACTTGTTTCCAAGGCACTAAAATGTCCTGAAGAAGGATGGGTTATGCAAGATGGTACACCGTGGCCTGGAAATAATACAAGGGACCATCCCGGAATGATCCAGGTAAGATAAATTGGTTTTTTAAGTATGGAAACCAAATATGCTCTCTCTTTCTCTCTTGTTCTCTCTGGAAGTTCATTGTTGAACTAGCATTTGTTGAATGCAGGTTTTCTTAGGGCAAAATGGCGGACTTGATGCAGAGGGCAATGAGCTTCCGCGTTTGGTGTATGTTTCTCGAGAAAAGCGACCAGGATTCCAGCACCACAAGAAGGCTGGTGCTATGAATGCACTTGTAGGTTTCTGATCTCGGAATTATGACTTCTTCTTTCTCTGAACAATTTCTGTTAGTCTAATCTGGGTACTTTCAAATGAACAGGTTAGAGTTTCAGCAGTCCTTACCAATGGACCTTTCATCTTGAATCTTGATTGTGATCACTACATAAATAACAGCAAAGCCTTAAGAGAAGCAATGTGCTTCCTGATGGACCCGAACCTCGGGAAGCAAGTTTGTTATGTTCAGTTCCCACAAAGATTTGATGGTATCGATAAGAACGATAGATATGCTAATCGTAATACTGTGTTCTTTGATGTAAGTCACACTTACCTATACTTCATCTAATTTTTTTTTCTATTCAAATTGCTTTTAGGTATACATATAAAACATTCAGTTTGTTTCTTGAGTTTTGTTGTAATATTTCCGTGATATGTTTTTCAGATTAACTTGAGAGGTTTAGATGGGATTCAAGGACCTGTATATGTGGGAACTGGGTGTGTTTTCAACAGAACAGCATTATATGGTTATGAACCTCCAATAAAAGTAAAACACAAGAAGGCAAATTTTTTATCTAAGCTCTGTGGTGGATCAAGAAAGAAGAACTCCAAAGCTAAGAAAGAATCAGACAAAAAGAATTCAGGCAGGCATACTGACTCAACTGTTCCTGTATTCAACCTCGATGACATAGAAGAGGGAGTTGAAGGTACAACTGTTTCTATTTCTTCTTTAGTTTTCCGTTTTACCCATACATTGGTCTTTGAGATATTAATCCATGGGATGGGGTTATTTATAACTGACAGTTCATGAAGAAATGATCTTGTGCAAATTGCTTACATTGTTTTAACAGTTTCTAGATTAGGTATCTCATCATGTCCTAACTATTTGACATTTGTAAAACTCAGGTGCTGGTTTTGACGATGAAAAAGCGCTCTTGATGTCACAAATGAGCCTGGAGAAGCGATTTGGACAGTCTGCTGTTTTTGTTGCTTCCACCTTAATGGAAAATGGGGGTGTTCCTCCTTCAGCAACTCCAGAAAACCTTCTCAAAGAGGCAATCCATGTCATCAGTTGTGGTTACGAGGATAAGTCAGATTGGGGAATGGAGGTATTTTCTCATTTTAACTCCTACATGAAACTGCAATGTTCTTACATATCCACTTTGGCACTCACTTTTTTAATACTTTTCTTCAGATCGGATGGATCTATGGTTCTGTGACAGAAGATATTCTGACGGGGTTCAAAATGCATGCCCGTGGATGGCGATCCATTTACTGTATGCCAAAGCTTCCAGCTTTCAAGGGGTCTGCTCCTATCAATCTTTCAGATCGTCTGAACCAAGTGCTGAGGTGGGCTCTAGGTTCAGTTGAAATTCTCTTCAGTCGGCATTGTCCTATATGGTATGGTTACAATGGGAGGCTGAAATTTCTTGAGAGGTTTGCATATGTGAACACCACCATCTACCCAATCACCTCCATCCCACTTCTCATGTATTGTACATTGCCCGCCGTGTGTCTCTTCACAAACCAGTTTATTATTCCTCAGGTTTGACACCTCTCGCTCTCTCTCTATCTTTAAAACAAACCCTGATTACGTTCTGCTTTATACGAAAACCATGTTGTGTTTCAAAACCTGATCTACTGGTTCTATTGTTTCTCTTTTGCAGATTAGTAACATTGCAAGTATATGGTTTCTGTCTCTCTTTCTCTCCATTTTCGCGACGGGTATACTAGAAATGAGGTGGAGTGGCGTAGGCATAGACGAATGGTGGAGAAACGAGCAGTTTTGGGTCATTGGTGGAGTATCTGCTCACTTGTTCGCCGTGTTTCAAGGTATCCTCAAAGTGCTTGCCGGTATTGACACAAACTTCACAGTCACCTCAAAATCTTCAGACGAAGACGGAGACTTTGCCGAGCTCTACTTGTTCAAATGGACAACACTTCTGATTCCGCCAACGACGCTGCTCATTGTAAACCTGGTGGGAGTTGTTGCAGGAGTCTCTTATGCTATCAACAGTGGATACCAATCATGGGGACCACTCTTTGGTAAGTTGTTCTTTGCCTTTTGGGTGATTGTTCACTTGTACCCTTTCCTCAAGGGTTTGATGGGTCGGCAGAACCGGACTCCTACTATTGTCGTGGTCTGGTCTGTTCTCTTGGCTTCCATCTTCTCGTTGTTGTGGGTTAGGATTGATCCCTTCACTAGCCGAGTCACTGGCCCGGACGTGGTGGAATGTGGAATCAACTGTTGAGAAGTGCGCAAATATTTACCTGTTTTGAGAGTTAAAAAAAACACAGAATTTAAATTATATTTCATTGTTTTATTTTTTGTTGTTGTGTGTATTGTCTGTTCTTCTGCCGTGGTGTCATATTTTTATGTGTAGAATATTTTAATATAGAGTTACCTTGAAAAGTTTATAATTAAAGTCAAAGCGAATATTTTTTTGTTTATGTGAAAGAAAACGCAACAAGTGGTTTATAATTTTCTTAGCTTCATTTTGTCGACACATTTTCTTTTTTTTCATTGGATTTTGATATTTGAAATGAAATGAAAACGAAGTTTAAATTTAGTTCCGTACAAGACTACGATACAAAACGAAATGACTTTTCAAAAATATCAAAGAGGAAAAACGAAATGACTTTTCAAAAATATCAAAGAGGAACAAATTCACAGGATGAGAATTTGGTCAGACGCACTAAACTACGATACATAGTAACGCCATTCAATAAGTGAGAAGTAAAATTGATCAAAGAAACATTATTCTCACCAAAGCTAAGAACAGAATCTATTGGTCAGAATGAGAAATCATTCGGAAACATTCGAAGTAGCCTCTGAGGATGTTCTGTTCGGCTGTAACTGCTGCAACGGATCACTTCTCCTCACATCTTCAATCATCCTCGCAACCTCTTCCATCTTTGGCCTCGACTCTGGATTCCTTGCTACACAAGCCAATGCAAGTTGAAGCATCTGAACCATCTCCTCTTCAATGTTCGGAAATTTCAAGAGCTCGACATCAAAAACCTCTGCAGTCCACTCCTCTCTCACCACAGATCGAACCCATCTCGGAAGATCAATGACCACTCGCTCATCCTCAAGACCAGGCTGAGTTAAAGGTGTCTTCCCGGTTAGCATTTCAAGAATCACCACACCAAAGCTATAAACATCGGATCTTTGACTGACCCTCTTCGTCTCAATCACCTCAGGAGCATTGTAGCCGATGGTTCGGGGTGTGTGAGTTGGGAGGTTGAAGAGTGTGACTAGAGATGTGTCGGAGAGACATGGCTCAAGGTCTTGAGTGAGAAGTATGTTGGACGATTTGATGTCTCCATGAACGAATTTCAAAGAGTGAAGGTAAGAGATTGCTTTTGAAGTCCCTGTTGCGATCTTCATTCGCGTTTCCCAGTCAACAACTCTGTCTCCTCTGTTTCCTGTCAGGAAAATACAAAAAGGACCATCTTTTTCGTGACCCACAAGCTTTAGATTACAAAAAGAAGTTAGGGTTTGGTCTCATTATTACTCACCGTGCAAGATCCCGAACAAGCTTCCTTTCGTCATGTACTTGTAGACCAATAACTTCTCTTCTTTCGAATAGTAATAAGCGAGGAGCGGTACGAAATTCTGATGCTGGTTAATTTTCCCGACAATCTCCATTTGATGTTCGAACTCTTTCTTGCTCGCCATAACTTCTCTTAAACGTTTCACCACGACTGCGGTTGTATCTTCAAGAACCGCCTTGTAGGCCGTTCCAAAACTCCCTTTACCGAGAACTTCAGCGGAAGCTTTCAAGAGATCCTCAAGGTCGAAGTTGTGATTACATCTTTCGAAGAAGAAGAGCTTGTTCTTCTCTGGATCTTGAACTCCGCTCCCGAAATCCTGAGGTTTCTTGCCATTCACTCCACCAATCTGTGTTCGCCCTCCTTCGCCACCTTCTTCTTTCTTCGTCTTCTTCATCAGACAAACCAAGAAAACAATTCCAAGGAAAAGAATGGCTACAGAGCATCCAACTACAATGGCGATTATATAAGCTTTACTCTGTCTCCTCTTAACAGGATGGAGATTCTCTGTCAACGGTCTTGGCAACTTTGAAGACGGAGAGATAGCTCCTCCTGAGCATGGATTCAGAGGTGGACCACATAGTAATGAGTTTCCGATGAAAGAATGTTCCGGCGAGTTCTTGAGATTCTCAGGGATTGGTCCACTCAAGTTGTTATAGCTCAAATTTACAACCTTGACACTCGGGAGATCAAGAGAATCAATAGGACCATCAAAAGAGTTGTTTTGAAGGTACACAACAGTGATCTGAGAAAGGTTCCGGAGACCAGAAGGAATGTTACCGGAGAAAGAGTTATAAGACAAGTCCAAAACAACAAGCTGTGTGGAGATCGACGGCAAAGGAGTAGTGAGTTGGCCGGAGAAGTTGTTGTGTTGGAGATAAAGGTATTGAAGAGAAGGGAGTGAGAGAATATCAGAAGGGAAAGTTCCAAAAAGAGAGTTAGATCTGAGGCTGAGGACTTTGAGAGCATCTAGTTTGCCTAATGTAGCAGGAGGGATTGAGCCGTAGAGGCCAACTCCGGGAAGACGAACGGCTACAACACGGCTGGTGCGGTTGGAGTCATCACAGGTAATGCCGATCCAGGAAGAGCAGAGAGAGAGGTTCTTATTCCAGTTGAGTTTTGGTGGGTGTGGGACTGATGCTGCAAAGTTGAGAAGGGCTTGTTCGTCTGATGCTAAATCGGCTGAAACAGTAACTGTGGTTGCGGCGACTAAGAGGAAGAAGAAGAAGGAAGCGGCCAAGGAGGTATGAGAAGAAGTCATGGTTGAGCTCTTTCGGTTGCTCACTCCATGAGATAATATGAGAAAGAAAGAGAATTGTGTTTATGAAGTTTTGTTTTTTTCTTAACAATAGGGTAGAGAGAGTTAAAAGAAAAAGTAGTTCAAATAAGATAAAAGATCAATGATTAGTTGGTTTGAATACATTGTTAAGTAAACATTATGGGGTTTTTTTTTATATAAGAAAAAGCAGATTCAAATTCAAATAAATATGTAAAAGAAAAATAAAAGCAAAGACACCGCAAAGAAAGGAGGGAAAGAAAAGCAAAAGCATCCCATTTTTTGCTTCTTTCATTTGTTCTTTAAGAGACAAAAGACACTACAAATTAAAGAATATATTGCTTTTTCTTTTCTTTTCTTTGCATTATGCAGCATGCAAACCAAGAAAAAGGTAGGCCGGATCGATCTATCTCATCAGATAGTTCAACAATGTTATCAAAATAGAATTAGATGATCTGACTCGTGTTCTAATTTTATTGGTCGTTGACAGAATTCGATTCTGCCATATGCATATATTTGGCCAAACAAAAAAAATGATATAAAATCATTTACCAAAAGAGTAGGTTAATTGTGTTGAGTTTAGAAGAAGACCCATATGCAAGACTTTTAAGCATTAAAAGAGTAAAGTGTGAATTTTGTATGGGACAGATTATTTACCAAACCAACCACTACAAGTGGGGTGTCTGTTTTTGATCTGATAATGCATTTAACAGAAATTAGGTGCATAAAGTTGAAGAACACGAAGAGAATCATAGATATTGATTATTGACTTATGTGAATATAGCACTGTGTGGCTGTACTATGAGTTTTACTTTTCAAGTCCCTCCAATTCATTAGGTTGGTTTGGTCTAACTAAATGAATAATGATGGATGATTAATCCATGAAGATTGACTGTGAAGTGACATTAGTAGTATGATTTTTCACCTCTGCCTCAAAGACCCATGCCATGATTTGTTACTGTTTAATTAGTCAATGATTTTGCAGCAACCATCAATACCTGTCTCCCTCTAATCTCTGGATTTATGACAAAAACACATCTTCTGTTCCGAAACTTGAAGACTTGCTTAATGACGTCTCTTCATTAATAATTAGTATTAAATACAATTTAATTTTCATAAAAGTACTATTCTAAGATTTGATTTGGTTTAGAAGCTCTTCCTATTCCTACTCGATTCAGGAATCTCTTCCTAATACTTGTGTATAAATAAAAAGAAAGATCTCCCAACTTTTCGTGAGACGCGTTTGATATTCTAAAGCCTCGTCTCTTCGGTTCTTCTTCTTCTGCGGTATTTGGTTAGAGAAAAAAGCATGAATTCGATGGTCTCCACAGTGCGTGGAATATTAACGTTTTCTAAATCTGAAACTTCCGTTTGCTCACCAAGTGATGAAACCAAGCATGACTCGAAGGTCTTATCAGTAGCTTGGAACCAGGATTGGAGTGGTTTCATCGTTGGAACAAATCGTGGTTTCAATGTATATAGTTGCAACCCAATAATCAAGAAAAGCATCATACGTGATCCGCACGATTCAGGCTTCAAAATCGCTGAGATGCTCTTCTTATCTAACCTATTCGCTCTTGTTGGCAACGGTCATAACAATTCCGAGTACCCTCCTAACAAAGTCTTCATTTGGGACGATCACAGAAACAGATGTTTCTGCGAACTCGAGCTTAAATCACAAGTTATCGCCGTGAAACTAACGAGACAATACATTGTGGTTGTCCTGAAACAAAACATCTATTTGTACAGTTTCAACAACCTCAAGGTTTATTGTCTGATCGAAACCGTCATGAACCCTAAAGGACTGTGTTGCGTCTCTCACGTTGAGACGAAATCAGTCTTGGCTTGTCCAGGGTTTCGTATGGGACAAGTTCAGGTCCATGACTTGAGACGAAATATAATAAAACTCATAAAAGCACATGATTCTGATATTGCTTGCATGACTTTGACTCTCGATGGAAGTTTGCTCGCAACTGCTAGTATCAAAGGAACTCTGATTAGGGTTTTTAACGTCCTTGATGGCACTCTCCTACAAGAGGTAACCCTAAATGTCTAGTGGTTTTTATTTTTATTTTTGTGATTATGGTTTGTTAATGACTTAATTAGTTAGTTTGATATGTTTGGTATTTCATGGTGAAGTTGCGGAGAGGAATGGAAAAAGCAGAGATCTATAGCATTGCGATATCTTGGACTCTGAAATGGGTCGCTGTGTCAAGTGATAAAGGGACTCTCCATGTATTTCGTTTGAGACCTGACATTCTTAGTTTTAATCATGTTCCATCGTTGTCATTCATAAGAGGTAAAATTTAAAATCGTGATGAAGAGTACTCGTTTCAAAAATATAGATAATGCCAACTTTTGACATTAATTAGGTTTTTTTTTTCCTGAAACATTTTGGTAGGGATCTTACCAAAGTATTTGTCCGACAATGAACGGTCGTTTGCTCAATTCTCGTTGCCAGTTTCAACCAAGTTCATTGTAGGTTTTGGATCGGAGCAAACTGTTCTTCTCATAGGCATCGATGGAAGGTAATTAAACTCTCACTGTTTTTTTTTT
>VBRH01000309.1:79237-91814 GCA_014578085.1 Cardamine resedifolia | reverse complement strand
TATTAATATATATATATATATATATATATATTTTGAGAGTAATATATACTATATTAGATTCCGCAAGAATCTCCTCCCGGTCCACCATACGTGAACAAAAAACCACGATAGTCCGTTCCAAACCCAAAACATTTATCACTGTCCAAAAGCAATTCAAACTTAAATTTACTTTGGGGTTTAAACGTATGAGTAGAATCCATGATGCGCATGTCGGGAACACGAGCTGAATCTATTGGGTGTAACGTTGGGAAATGACCATTACCCATCGGTGGACTTTTACCAGAAGGAGAAGCCTCGACTACTCCTCCAACTCCAACTATGTCTCCACCATTTCCTATCAGATCAAACATCTCTTTTGCACAATACCCAATATGTATTTCTGGTTGGTTGTATTTTACATCTGTTATCCACCAATTTCTTGATATTTTATCCTATATATACATAGTTTGTTTTTTTAATAAAAAATGCATAGCATGTTAGGTTGATATATTACGAAATACAACAAATTATAAAATAAGATAATAATATACATAATTTGTTCAAGAAATAAAACCCGCCAGTGATCTCCCTGCAGATCAAACGGAAATTTTAAAAATGCAAAGTTTTTAAAGTAAAAAATTGAAGAAAATATAGATTACCTGTTGAATAGAAAGAGAGATATATCTTTTTCCGGGAGGAGCTTCAGATATAGGTCCACTTAAAGGCTCTGTTTTTGACAATTGAACAAAACCATGACATATATTGTTATAACATCCTGCTCCTTTTGCGCCCTGTATAAAATAGTTAAAATAAAATGTACCATTATAAATAGTATTTAACACAAACATATACTACTTCATAACGAGTATATATATATATATATATATTGATGGAGATATACCTTCCAATACCCATAACTCCATGTCCGTCCATCACCAAATATACTTGGATTTACCTGTAAGTAAAATTAAACATTTTATTCTTAAAAATCATCATTTTATCTAACAAAACCAGTTCTGTTCAAACCAAAGTAAGAAAAATAACATCAACTTTATATTTACCATCCAACCGGTTTCGATTAAATTAACAGTGTTGTTAACTCTACTGGTTACATATATATTAGCATATGAAGATTGACCACTATTGATGATCAGGTCATGTACACTCAACGAAGCAGCCACCCCATGGTAAGGACCTTGACCTTCTGATCTAATTCCTGCAATCTTTAAATTTCCAATATATACTTTTAATAATCTTCTAATAATTTTAAACTATATCATATCATAGCACATGTACGCTGGAAGTATAATAATTGATTGCTTACATGTTCTCCATGTCTTTCAATTGTGAACGGATTGAAACGTTTTTCTGTGAAATATTGTGCATTTGCTACATATTCTTTTGTGTTCCTCAATATAGGAACTGTTCCGTTTGGACAATTGATGGTTTTTTCATTCCTTTTGCTTTCTATTTGATTTTTTGATTTAAGAGTTGAAAAAGATGGTTCCATCTATTCATAAAAATCAAATAACTATTTTAGTTTATATTTTTATCATGGAAAGATTTAATTTTTAAAAATGTGTGAGGTTCACAAATATAATTTGTATAAGAAAAATTTTTGATGAACAAAAATACCTGAATTTCATGGTTTTGTAGTAACGGATGATTTAACGAAGGTTGTTTGTAAATATCCAGACAATCGTAGATCATCTTCTCATTTAACTATGAAAAAAAAAATATGAGATACATCATAAATATTAATAAAAAAATATTATTATAAGTTTCGCATATATAATATCTCGTTGAATTTATCACTGCTTTTGTCAAAAAAAATATATTTACATAGATATATATATATATATATATCACATATAGATATATCAATTTATTTTCTTCTGTTCATTTTACCTTAATAGATTTCAAAACTTCAATAGTTTCTCTAGATTGAACTAAAGAGAATGAAATTATGAATGCGACGAGTTTGAGAAGGAAGCCCATAGATTAAGATCAGTATTTTGGAAGGTATTCTAATGGTATTATTTTCTTGTTACTTTTGTTTGTATAGCCAATACTCAAGTATTTATAGATATAATTAAGGCTGTTTGATGTTATTTTTTGGTTTGAGTTTTCTGAATTTTCGTATTCAGTAATAGACGTAAAAGGATGTTTTAATTCGAGCGTTTTTTGTTTTGTTTACAAATACACTTTAATATTCATTATTGTATTTAGATTTTATAAACATAAAAAATCTCTCCTTATTTGTCAGCTTGCTTTTTTCAAAAAAACTGTGTGAATGCTTTTGATCTTTTGGGTGTAATAATCAAAATATTTTGGATTCATCTAATGAAATATTATTAGAGATAAATAGTATAAAATGTCATAGTTGATACATCTTTTACCTTTTCTACGGTTGTGTTGTGAATTGTGTGATCGACAATACGTGGAGAAGAAGATAAATTTGGGCCCAAAACTATCAAATATTTAACAAGTCGATCATAAAATAACGGAATTAACAAATAAAATCGGACAGAACCGAAAGCATTGTCACCCTGGCTTAACCATAGTCAAATTTTCTTAAACCAAACTAAAGTAAACCGGACTGAAACCAAAAAACGAATGCCTATATAATACAAGGCTACGAGCTAACCCTTAATTAAGACTAACTGAGACATGAAGATCGGTTAAGGATATGTGCCGAAAGCAATCCGGTTAACGTATCTTAGAGGGAACAGAAGAAAAAGAAAAAAAGAGAGTAAAACTAAGGCATGATTCAGAAGAGTTCAGAGAGACATGAGAGCAATCACGTCTTCGGCGTTAACCTCTCCTTTATCTTTCTTATGCTTTCTTTTAAAAGCTTCGTTGGCAAGATTCTTCTTCTTCTGCTGAAGCTCAAGGACCCTCTCTTCGATACTGTTTCTTGCAATCATCCTTATCATTTTAACCTCCTGTTTTTGCCCAATCCTATGAATCCTGTCCATGGCCTGTTCTTCAACTGCAGGGTTCCACCACGGGTCGAACAAGTAAACCCTTGAGGCTGCAGTTAGGTTTATGCCAGCACCACAGGCCTTGAGGCTCGCAAGCAACACCACAGGTCCAGTTAACTCCGGATTCCCAAATTCACCAATGACTTGGGTCCGTTTCGTCAGAGTCATTGTCCCATCCAAGCGTAAGATGGTGAAACCTGCAGCTTTCAGCGGGCTTTCTAGTAGAAGCAGCATCGTCCTGAACTGAGAGAAAACAACAGACTTTGTGTTGGGGTTTTCTTGTCTCGATGCCATGAGAAGCGAGAGTAACGCTGAGACCTTTGAGGATTTGGTTGAAGATTTGGTGTCTTCTCCGTTGGTATTGGAAGTATCCGGAGGAGGAGGCGGAGCATTGTAGAGATCAGATTCGGTAAGAGAGCCACGACAAAGAGGGCACAACGGTTTAGATTTCTGAAGGGTTTGAAGAATACAACCCCTGCAAAAGATGTGAGCACATCGAGTGATGATGATGTTTGTTGGTGGTGAAATGCAAATTGGACAGTCAAAATCTTCGCCATCTTGCAATACTGCAACCAGCTTTTGCAATAGCTCTGGCTTATCAGTCACATCTGTATCACATAGGAACAAAGATTTAAGCTTTGCAACCAAAAATAAGAATATGTAACTCTTTTGTTTTTACCTTCGACAGAAGTACAAGAGCTAAAAGATCTTAATTCTGGAGGGCATAGAGTCATGTCGTCACAAAGCTGTCTAAGACGTAGGATTATACTCAGAACTGTTGAGTAATTGCGCATCAAGCTTCCACTATTTATAAGATTCCGCACAACACCTTTGGCTTCTCCTTCCATGTGATCATATACCTGACGTTCTTCCGGAGAAAGTTCAACATAACAAGTTTCAACAGTCTTAGGTGGCAAACCAATCGAACTCATTTCTTTTGTTCTCCGCAGCGAAATCGTCGCCATTAAAACCTGAAAAAGCTTGTCACTGAATAACTTTTCACCATAGAATAAAACATATAAAATACATAAATGTGAACATTGTCTTTACCTGTAAACGTGAAAGCCCCTTCTTGTTCCCTTGACCAAGCGGCCGTTGTATCAAGCTTTGCCAATAACTCTTAATTGAAAATGGCTCAAACCGGAGAAACGCCATCAAAGAGTACAAATCAAATGAACCATTCTGAATAGGAGTTCCGGTGACGGCCCATCTGCAGTGAGCCTTGAGATTACTAACTGCTATGCTCTGTTGAGCTTTTGCATTCTTAATGGTGTGTGCCTCATCAAGAATTATTCTCAGCCACTGCATCTTCTTGACAGGAGAATCTTCCCACGTTTCCTCGACAGCTAAAGTGCCGTAAGTAGTCAGCACTATATCATACTTCATAAGCTCACTAACATCGTCTGTCCTTTCGCTACCATGATACATATACATCTTCAAGCTTCCCGGTACAGTGTGCTCCTCTAGCTGTGTAATCCATGTTGAAAACACAGAAGGTGGACAGACAATCAACGTTGTCTTTTGAGACACATTCATGCCAACAACATCTTCAGATTTACGCTTCTTTCGAGTTCCACTTACACTACTCTTCCCTCTTCCCCTCTTTTTACCCTTCTTTTCAATCTTATCTCCTTCTACATCCACTGGTTCTTCGGTTGGCGTACTGGTGGACGCATTACCATATTTATCAAAAGCTATCAGTGAAAGTAATGTAAGGGTCTTACCCAATCCCATATCATCAGCAAACACCCCTCCACGCAAAGGTTCAGGCCGCTTATCCGAGCGGTAATTCGTCAAAACATTAAGGAATTCACCATCTTTCTCCTCCCAAAACGGAGGCAATTCTCCAGATTTCTCCCTGTGGAGTAACCAACCCAATCCTTCCTTCTGATGAGCAAAAAGCTCTGACTTTATCACTTCCCTCGGCGGCTCAGCCTCAACCATTTTCCCCTGTAGCCTCACATTCTTATCAACTAATTTGAAAATCTTGTCAACACTCTTCTTATCTCCATTACCCATCTGTTCCTTAACCACAACAGCCTCTGATAACCCAAACGATGCATCTGAATCCGAAATCAACACTAACCCAGCTCTCGAAATCTCCGATTTCACAACAGAGGACGCTTCTAACTTTGCAAAAACGTGAATTTGACATGGAATTTTAAATCTATCGGAGTTAGAACGAGTATTGGGTACAATACCTTCGACGACGATCATGTGAGAGTCAATTAACGGCGAGAGAGCAGCGGCTACAGTACGCTCGATGTGACCCACTTGGAAGGATAGCATATTGAGTACTCTAATTGCGTTCTTGTCGTATTGGTTCGAAGGTTCTCGAACGAGACGCACCATCTCTCGACCGTTGATTCGGCCTGAGTAATACCGTAACCCTACTATGTTCGCGATGACGAAACCTACCAAGTATGACTCAGAAATATTATCCTGAGATTGCTGCGATGGTTCCACCGGAGATTGTAACTCGTCTTCGTTCGCCATGTTTCTTGAACGAGGACGAAGAGGCGGAATTAGCGAAAACTGAGAGAAGAAACTCGAAAAGTTTCAAAAACCGCCTCCTTTCGAATGTGTATGTTTTTTCTTCTCTTATTTATTTATTTATTTATTAAGTCACAAAGTTTATAAAATTGAGATTGCAGCTCATATTCATAGAAATAGAATTTTACACCCTAGATTCAGAATAAAATAAAGTTTTGATCTTATTATTGAATTAAAATGCAGCGAACAACAAAGTTTATTACAATGTTTAAGTGCACAAGTACGGATTTGAGACAAGCCGATATTGTGCCAACAAACAAAGATGGTAAATCGAAAACTAAACAGAAAACAAATGAAAGAGAAACATTACGATCTCACATCTTAAGTGAGAGAGAAAAGGAAAGATCATCATCTTCTTTCTCAGCAATCATTTCTTCTGTTGCATTTCTTCAAGATGCGTCTGGGTTTGGGAACTACTCTCAATGCGAGGAAAAAAGTTTAGACACACTGATGATAGTGAAGACAATAATGGTTGAGACTGGGGTTGGGAGTGGACAATAGTGGGTTGGACTGGGTTCCCCGTAAAAGCCCAGTTCTGGCCCATTCTTTGATGTGGGTCAATGTGTAATCCTGCAAAATCAGAATTAGGTGATTTGGTGTATTGGTTGTAGACTAAGGTTAGATTATCTGCTCTATCATCTTTGAAACGGGATTGTTCAAATCTTGGTGAAAGTGCTTGTGTTTTAGCGAACATTTTCAAACAATACTTGCATTTGAACTTTAGATTCTCCATCGACCCGGTGGCAGAGCCACCATCGCTAACTTCACTCGTGTCCAAGGACAACATTTCGTTGTCTATGGGATCCATCGGGCTTTTTGAGGCTTCATTTGACTATGTGATTGCATCCATATGGGTATTTAAAGATTTCATACCTTGTCTAAACTTTTAATATTAAGGAAAGTTATATGTTCTAGTGTTTGAATAGTAGAATGCATATTGATGGAATTGATAAGAAACTTACTTATAGAGAAAAATTATGAAAAAAAAAGTCTAACTGAAGTACTTAACAGTCAACTTTTTTTCGACAACTCTCACATAAGGATAACATTTAATTAGTAGATATATTTGACATAATACATTTGCCGAATTACCTAGTATATTTGGTAAATTTGTTTCTTAATTAATACTTTTTGCTCTTATTTAGTCAAAATTAGTTCCAAACACTACTTACTTCCAAAGTAAGTTGGGAGAATTTGGTTAATAATAGTTTTTGCCCTATTAAATTTGAGATATGGTTGATTTTTTAAAAAAAGAGTTAAAAGATTTAATTAGTGGCTCTTTATGTAGTCAACTTTAGAAAACATGATTTATACTCTTAAATAAGAAATTATAATTTTTTGATTTTGGGTAGTTTTTTTTTTGGGCACCTTTTGGTAGTTTTCATCATAAAAATTTCCTTATATATTTCCATATATTGTCCTTAAATTTTTAATGTATTTTATTTAAATTTAATATCAGGATAAAACTTATATGTTGTCTTTAAAATTTCATAAACATAAAAACAGAAAAATATGAAATTGGAAGTTAATAAGAGTAAGACTAATTGAATTATTTAACTTTTTAACTATTTCAATATACTTGTGTATCAAATCTTGCTTTCTAGTTATATATTGTAATTATTATATATGGTCGACATGACTTTCAAACATTAAATCTGAGATATACAGTTGGAAAACATATATTCAAGAGTCGATCAAATTTAATTAGCGTCACTACGTAGTCAACTTTAAACTACATTATCTCAAATCTTATATAAGCAATTTACCTTTTAGATTTCTAAGTGGTTTTCATTGTTTGCATTCTTTTATATATTTTCATATATATCACTTTGTAGGTATCTTTCAGATTTCATTGACATAAATGAAAATATTTACTAAAACTAAGTAAGTAAACTAAATTTGACTACGTTTTAAGAGTTTTTAACCTGTGCAATATAGAAAATTGATTAGAGTAGCAACCAATTGAAGTATTTTACAATCAAATATATACCCTTTAGCTGATTATCACATAGAACGTTAACTTGATTGTTTTATTTTAATAAAATAACTCAATTATTTTATTATGACATTAAGTACACTTACTTATCCTACATGGCTTCCTTATGATTAATTGCATTTGTATTGTCAAATAGTTCCAAACGTTGATTATTTTTAAAAGTCATATACAAGTCTATATCCAGTATTTAAAATAAGGAACAAATTAATTGACATAATAATGGGCAGTCCATAACTCAATTAAAAATGGGCTTGAAAGCCAATTTGTTGGGCCATGAATATTTTTGCAAACCGGCGAATCGAAAGAAAATTATAATAGGAGTTTAGATCGAAAACTGGGGAATCAAAGAAGCTTTACTGGAAACGATGAAGATGAGACGATCATCGGTGTGGATGATGTTTATTTGCGTGTCGATTGTTCTCTTCTCTGGATCGTAAAAGAACAAAACAACACAAAATCCCGAGGAAGATGAGAAATTGGGTTTTGAATAAAAACCATAAGGGCTTTTAAATTAGGCCCATCAGAAAAAAATCTCAAACAGCGAGTTTCTTCAATTGCCACGTGTCTCTTACGAATGAGGAAAAAATCGTGAATAAGTAGTTCACAGTTTTTGATTTTTGACTGTGAGGACAATAAAAACCAGGCTGATAAAAAAAATGTTTTTGTTAACACTAGTGTTAGAAGGGTATAATAGTTAAAAAGGGAAAAAAATAGCAAGATCATAACTATTGCAATATGAAAACGCAGCGTTTAATGATTGAGAGCCGATTTAGTTGGTTTTTTTTTTTTGTTCGAAGACTCAGTTTCATTGTTCATTGCATTTCAACTATCAAATGGCTTCCTCTTCATTGTTGGCTCGCTCTCGCCTCTCCTCTAAAACAGTCTTCTCTCCTTTCTCCGGTCTTCTCGTGAGCTCAGCTCGACAACTGGTGATTTGACCTTAATTTCTGCGGACTTCCCATCTTGGTGGTCGAGCTCTCTTCTCCCATTGGCGATAGCTGCCTCCGCCACTTTCATTCTGTGAGATGATGTTGTTGCGTTGTATAGCTTCATCAAAATCCAATTTTGACTTGGATTTCGAAACTTGTTTTCTCCATTTGCTAATGTTTCAGCTGATTTGCGATGGGATTGGATTTAAGAAGATTTAGGGATAATCAAATAAACACTCCCAATCTCCTCTGGCTGTGAAATCCATCCATCAAACTATCCAATGGCTTCCTCTTCATGGTTGGTTTTGGATGATGTTGAATTTGGTCAGCTGGTGGATTTAGTATTGAAGCTGATGAGAAGAAGATTTATGAAGCTAAAGTTTGGGATGAAGGCTCTTTTAACAGCTTCAGGAGTTGAAGAATGTGTTCCCCTCCTTCTCTATTTTCCAACCTTGGCTTGAAACCAGGTAAATCAACCGTGAAACCGTGTCTGGTTTGGTAATATGATAATCGTAATCTGCTTGTCATTCGTTTGATCAGCCAGTTAGTCATCCATGAATATGTTTCACTGTGAAAGTCAATGAACTGTGTAGTTTAGTCTTTTATCATTTGTTGGTGGGGTAAGGGTTGCATAAAACTGTTTTCTTTTCGGTTTTTGATCATCATGTTTGTTGATCTCATTGCTTTGTTTGAGGCAGATGGCAATAGATTTGACTGGAGATCATGATCAACAAATGACCCTGAAGTCCAAGAGGCAGCAAAGCATGCCATGAAATCTATTCAACAGAAATCAAATTCGCTGTTCCCCTATAAACTCATAGATAAAATCCTAGCCAGGGCAAAGGTTGAGTTGTTTCTAATGTTCATTACCACTTGTCTTAATCAGCATCTAATCAAGTAAATGTATGATATATTTACGTTCAGGTGACTGAAGATCGTGTGAAATTCGAACTCCTTCTGAAGCTGGAGAGAGGCAACAAACTGGACAAGTTTATGGTTGAAGTGATGAAGTATCAAAACGACAAGTTTCAGTAGAGCTGTGGATAGCTTTTGGGTTGTGTGCCATATGTGTGAATATATATATAGCTTTTATAGAAATGTACTAAAACCTGATGTGTAATGAAATAATAAAACTGCTTCTTTGCCCTGTAAAAAAAAGTTTCTTGTAAGTTGTAATTACATGACTTCATATGTAAATACAAATTGTGTGTTTGAACATAGTCTGGATAGTCAGAACCAAATCCCTCATTAGGAATATGATGACGACCAAATGAAATCTTTTCTTTTTTTGAAAAGGAAAAGTTGTCTTCTTTAGTTTTTGGCCCAAAGACGACAACTTTGGGAAATTGGAAACGTTTTGGGTAAACTCGACGACGAAAAAAAGAAAAAAATAATAATAATCAAAGGTTGCATATTTTATTTTATTCTGCCCACTAAGTTTTACGAGAGAGGTAAAGGTCGATAAGGTCCTTGACCCTCTTTGATTGGCTTCTCAATCTCCTCCAATTCTCCTCAGGAAATTTCAAATCTTTTTCGTTTCCCTGTTGTTGTTGTTGTTGTTGTTGTTGGTGATCTCTTTGTTGTGTTTCCCTTATTTATACGGGGAGAGAAAGCAAACTAAGATCGACAAAAGGATTTTTGAGAGAGAAACCTCATCCATGGCCGCTATAAGCGACAAGGAAGCTTTGGTGGATCCTTTTTTGGTCGAGGCTCTTCAGAACCCTCGTCATCGTCTCACCAGTAAGTCAATTTCGAAGTTAAATTTGTTCGATTGATCTGATTATGCTTATTCCTTTATCGGTAGTGTCTAGGGTTCGTTATTGACTTATGCAATTGTGGGTTTCTGGAATTGGATGTCCTGGCTAGGGTTTTGGTACATTTCTAATTTCTTTTTTTAAGGAATTAGGGTTAGGCTTTGGTATTTAATGATTAGATCCATGGCTATTGCTTCAGGAATATCAGAATCACTCACTCCCCTCTTTAGCTCAATCAAGCTAAATTGAAAATGCAATTGCTATGATAGAAAACTCTTAGGCTCTTTTGTTTTATTCCTTCTCTCTGTGTATAAGCATTATGGCTTTATTTATAATTAGCTGCTATGAAATTTCAAAACTTTCTTACTCATTGAAAGATTGTTCTTCCAATTTGGTCAGTTTTACGTATGGAGCTCGATATACAGAAGTTCTTTCAAACTCCAGAGCAGCAACAATTTGAGTTCCGGCCTTTACCAACATCTTATCTTCGTCTTGCTGCTCACCGTGTTGCTCAGCATTACGGGCTATTTACTACGGCTTTAGACAGTGGTGCTGTAGATGGCTCAGGGAACAGAATCCTGGTGACAAAAACAGTGGAAAGTAGATACCCTCATGTCTGTTTGTCTGAGATCCCTGTAAAGCAACCTGAGATTAATGGTAGGCCTGAAGGTTTCAAAATAGCGATCAAGCCTAGACCCAACAGAGGATCTGGTGGGATTGGTAGTGGATCAGGAGTAGAAAGGAATCTTTTGAGAAGCGTTGAGGAGAGAAAAGAGGAGTATGATAAAGCTCGGGCGCGTATCTTCAATAGCCCTAGCAGTTCTGACTCTGAAGATTCTTCAACACGAGCTCCTCCTCCGACTAGAAATGAGGCCGAAGTGGTGATTAATAATAATAGTAAACCTGTTGATGTAGATAGGAATAGTGTTATCAGAGACTCAGGACGGACTTCTCGGGTTGCCATTATTAGAGATAGAGAGAAAGATCGTTATGACCCTGATTATGACCGTAACAGGTTAAAACAAACCCCTCTTCCATTGACTCTAATGATAATAACCTTTACGCCATGGTTTCTTCATCAAAATTAACAGGTTTCGCGGTGTTGCAGGTACGTGAGGGTTACACCACCGGTACAAAACTTCAATCCGATTCCAATTCAGCTTCCGTTCCATGATGCAGTTTTCCCACAGATGCCAAGAACTCAAGCCAGCCTGAACTATGGACATCCCTTAAACCCAGCTATGAACACTTTCTGTACCCAGTCACTAAATCAACCTTCAAGTGTTGCACCTGCTTATACAGAGTGGCCTAGTGCCACCATGACTTATGCACAGACATTGAATGCTTCTGACACACATCTTTTCAGGTTAACTTCACTCTTAAAAACTTTCTTAATGTTACTCTCTCTCTCTCTTTCTCTCTTGCATTGACCATTGTCTTTTTTTGTTGTTGTTGCAGGCACCCCAATCCTTGACATTTCAGTCGTGTTCAGTCCATGTCTTGTATTCAAACAGATTCTGTAGATGTAGCTTTAGATTCTCTGCTCTTGTTCCAAACATTGGCCGCTATCATCACAAAACATCTCTACTCTTTTGTTACAATATTTTATTTATATTAAGCTTTTTCATCAAAATCCAAAATCTGCGAGCGTTTCTTTTTTGGGACAAGAGTTGCTCTAAATGGGCCAGCCTGTAATTCTTATGGCCCATTTGGAGTACGTATGGAGGAGTTATATGGGTCAATGATAAAAGAGTCAAACGTATTTCCAAAATTCAGAGAAAAAAAAAAAACATTATCGTCAATTCTTTTGATTGTTCAATTAAATGTCTGGAATTCACGTTCAGGTCCATTGTTTTGCCAACAAATTCTAGATTTATAATTTGAAATGTGCCTTTGTTATTAAGGCATTCATAATTATTTTACCAAAAATAAAGTAATAATTCGAAAGACTTTGTATAGGGGTATGACTTTTATAGAAGGAGATCAGAACAAGCCAGCTAATGAACCCACCATCATTGCTTTGTAAGTGATCCCCTCCCGACCCAATAAATAAACTTGTATAGTTTTCCTCTCTCTATCCAGATTATAATAAATTAATAAATAAGTAATAGAAAAATGTTGATTGGGTTTGGTCCCATAACTCTGATACTACGTACTTAGATAAGATAACTAATTAAATAAATAAGGTATGATTAAGGATTATATGAGAGCATCAGATCCTGTGATTTCAGATTCTGACTGGCACTGTCGAGTCTTTGCTTTTTGGCTGTTTCATGTTCTTTGTACACTCTACTACTACTCAACCAATGGTTGGTCAATATTTATGTTTTTTCAACTTCCCTTTTGTGACACACACACGCATTAACATATATATATATATAT
>VBRH01000309.1:33876-55039 GCA_014578085.1 Cardamine resedifolia | reverse complement strand
CAGATAGCATAGTATAGAAGCAATTTAACAAAAAAAAAAACAGAGGCTCCGAAAGGAGAAACTCAAAGAGCTTATCATACGACTTGGTAATTCTGTGCAATCAGCTGCGTCCTCTGCACAAACCTTGGAGTCGCACCACCACCGCCTCTCAGAGGAATCATTCCAGTCACCTGCACCGTTATCAACAAGCCTCTCATTTATTATATATAATCTAACACAGAAAAAAAAAGTCTTTTCAAGTCGACAGGGTTTTATTGTTATTGATTCGTACCTTTAAGCCACTGTAGGTACTAGTGGCTGCAAACTGAACAGAGATGGGGAAGAAGACCGATGAATCAACTGGTGGCACAACAAACTCCATTGACCCACTGCACAAGATTTTCATGTATTATTAAATTAATACATGACAACACACAACTCTTAAGTGGTTTTAAACAGATGATGTCATCGTTATATACCTGCGGTTGGAGTTGTCGATAAGAAGTATAGACCATTCCAGGACAGAATTTCTCGAGTCGTACCTGATATTATTCACAAACAATTATTATGGTTGATTCTTCAGAATGGGTCAAAACAATTATTAGTTTCATCTCAGAACAAAAAAGAGATGAACAGTGTGGGAAAAAAAAAAGTCAATTAAATTTTTAAACCTCCAGTCCCCATCGCATTGTCTAACGCTCGGTGCATCTCTCAGAGCAGGAAGTGGAACGGAGATGATGACATTAGTCAGATCAAACATGGATGAGGCTTCATACTCGATGCTGACATATGTCTCGTTTCCAGAGACTGAAGGCCAGCAGTTGACTGCACACACACAAACGATTTGCATGAGTGGAACAAACATTTACATGTAAACCTGTCAAAACACACACACACACTCTAGTCTCCAAAGCCTTACTTGTTAGTGGCACCATCGACTCGTCTGCTCTTTGCATTCTCCACCTCAGAAGACCAACACCATCTCCACCTTGACCAGTGGGAAATGGCTGATCAGGTCTCTTCAGCCCTAAAATATTCTCATTATTAAACATATCTCGGTTGATGTTGGGATGAGTCTTGAAAAGAATTTCAGGATTTCCACCGGTTTCAATCTGAAGACAAAGTAAAACATTGACAAATTCATAAAAGAAATATACAGAAAGTGATGTATCCAAGAAAACTGTAAACTGCCTGGGACTCTTGGAAATAGTTAAAAACAAAAAAAAGAAGTTGGAGTACCTGAACTTGGACAAATCCATCTTCTTGGTTAAGAATTTGAAGAGACAGGGTTCCCTGCATATCAAAACTACTGATTCCACCATCTCGTCTCAATGCGACATTGAGCTTCTCTTCAACAGTTAATGTGAATGGATCAGTTGGAGGTGGGGCAGCTGTTCTGGACTGGCTAGTAGGCTTAACATCTTCAATGATGTCTTCACCTTCTGCTTTAAGGGACTCCATCATCTGGTTCTTTCCCGACTTGCCAAGTTTCATGCCAGAACTCTTAGGAGGCGCAGTAACGGAAGACCGTGATCGATCTGTGGAGTTTAGCACAGTGAAAACGAATTTCAAAGCAAAGATATCTTGTTGTCAAAATCAAGTATATCAGGAGATAAGGCGCTTAACAAACCATAGATGGAATTGGGGTAGTTAGATTTAATGATACTTGGGAATGAAGGGTCAGCTCTAAAGGATCCAATAGTGAAAAGCACACTAACCTTTCGTTTTGGTATTGATAGGCTCAACATCTGAAATCATGCCAAACCCAGAACCACTTCCAAAACCACCGCCACCACCACTGGATATGCTCAAGTCATTGAAACCACTTTCAAGTCTTCCAGATCCCATTGAAGACATGGACGAAAATCCTGGCTTATTCTTTTCAATCTGGGAATTGCATAAGAAATATTAATAGGAGTTACAAAAAAAATAGTACAAGACAGCAGGGTGCGGTCCTGTCATGTACCTTGCTTTTGTCAATCTCATTAGCCTTACGCTTCATCACGTCTTTAGTGTCATTGATCTTGCTCTGCATTACCAGTTTATGCAACTTCTCCTCATGACTTTCCATTTCACAATACTGCTTCACCTGGGCCACTGTCACACTTTCCTTGTGCCCAAGAGATATGACTTCATCAAAAGCAAATATCAGTTCGAAAGCAGCCCTGCCAATCCCTTCTTCATCTAAAGACATGGAATACTCAGGTACCTAGAAACAGTCAAATGATCAAACTAGACTTTGTCAGTAGGGAAATTTTTTTGAAATGAAAATTTCAATTCTCCCTCACTAGGATACTAGAGTTGAGGAAAATAAGAGCTGCCAGACTTCAATGGAGATAAGGTGCTGACAGCAGCAGGCACACTCACTTTTCAAAATAACAAAGAACCAGTACACATCCTTACTCAAGGAAATAAACGCCTAGCCTCTAATAACGTAGCAAAACTAAAAAACAAAAGGAGGAATGTTATACATACAAGTTTGGAGAGCATCGTGAGGGTGCCCAAATCTTCTAGAATGTTACTCTGCTTAGTTGTAACAAGAAGCAGGAACAGTGATTCAATAGGCTGATATACATATCGCACATTCTCTGTCTCAATATAGGTATGCTGCTTTCCCATTCCAACCAGCTTAGGAAAAGCTGCAAGTAGACCTTCAATTCTAATACGGGACATATCCACATATTGTCTGGAAACAAGCACTATATAAAAGATCAAAGTTAGGAAAAACGCAAAAATATTGGGAAAAAAATGAGAATTTGAATACAAAGTAAAAGATAGACGAAGCATCCACCTTTTCCAGACTTGCTCACAAGCGAAGCAGCAAGAACGACCTATAAACCACAGGTAACAAATTAAGCAAGTTGCCAATAATCAGACCAGAAAAAAACATCAAACAGTAAACTAACACAATATTCTGAAGCTGCACTAAAAATCATAAATAAAAAAACTTTAGAACAGAGCTCAAATACCATTTTGATTTGCTTTGCAGGTTCCAAGAATCCTGGCGGCTATAAGAAAGAAAATGTGAATCTGCAATACAAAGAACCAACGGTAGAATAAATCCAGTTAGTGCGAGATCAGGAAGAACAAGCGAGATTTGATCTACAGGATCATATATCACGTAAAAGGGGAAGAGATCTCGCATCTGGTATCGAACGAATACACTAATCCAAACGAAACCTATTGAAAGAATCGCTAGCGAATCAAGGGAAAAAAAAAACGAAAAGAAATTCAGATGAATCCCGCAGATCCAACGGATCTAAGAGCACCAGAGGCATATAATCGAAAACCATAACTGTAGAATCAATTCAACACAAGCGGGAGGAAACAGGATCGCGAAATTTAGAAGAAGGAGAATCTCCAAACATAGAGATCGATCCAATCAACTTCCACAAAAATGCAGATATAAAGAACATTCATAGAAAGGTAAACGAGAATCAGTACCAGCAATGAAGGCGAAGAGCGAGAGAAGAAGAAGGTACCAGAGAGTGATCAACGGCGATGAATCACCACTTCTTCAGAAGCTCTCCGAGTAAAGATGAAACGAGCTAAGATTAAATCGAGATTAAATCTTTAATATGTATATGACGACAGAAAAAAGAAAAAAAAAACTTATTATTGTGTTAGAGAACGAGGACTACAAGTATTTTGGGCCGTTTCAGTACCTTTATTGGGCTAAAAGCCCATCGTACCCTTGAAACGTGTACAGCATGGGTTAGTGCAAATATCGACATTCGGTTTTTTGCTGGTTCTGGTGAAGATCGACATTCGGTTTAGTCCGGTTGAAATTTGAAAGGAATGTACACTCAATCATCTTCAAAAGTCAATTTCATTTCTAGGGTTTTAATTTGATACGAGGTCAGCGAATCCGGCGACGAATATCTCCGACTGATAGCTCTAAGCTCAGGTAGGTTTCTCTCTCTCTCTCCGGTTTTTCACTTTGTTCACTTAGAAGTATGCTCATTTGATCTAAAGTATACTCATTAGACCACTTCAGGATTTTGGATTGTGATTATCTCTCAATACTTGATTAGTGAAACTTAATTAGTGTTATTAGTTCTTGGTATGCCCACTGACGCCATGAGTTTTTTGAAAAAGCAATGAGATTGTGTTTATTTAAAGATCTGGAGACAACGACAAATCAAGATGAAGTTTTAGGGGTTTTTATTTTTTAGTAGAAAGTTTATCTTCTTTTTGGTTTCCAGAGACTTTACTTGATAGAAAGTCATAGGATTTATTCAGATAGTGGAATCAGACACCTTTTGCTTGTATGGGCGATTACAATTTTTGTTCTTTGGTGATCAAATTTGTTTTTGGTCTTCTGATTGTTTAGATTTTGCAGTTGATTTAGTCTGTTTGGTGATTCTTTTGGCTTTCCTTGTAATGTAGGACAAGGAATTGTGTCCATGGCAGCTTTGCAAATGTCTCGTGAATGGATTGGTATCCAACAGTTCCCACCTGCTACTCAATCTAAATTGCTCGAGATCCTTGGGAAGTATAAAGAAGAGGTTCTTATTCTTGTTTCTAGCTTCATCCGTTTTCTATTTGTTTATTGTTTCATGTCTCTCTGGTTTTAGTTTCTAATGTGTAAGGAAAAATAAATAAACTGCTATAGGATGTAAGCTCGTTAACGGTACTTGTAATGGGGAAAGGCGGTGTTGGAAAGTCGTCAACTGTGAATTCAGTTATAGGCGAGAAAGCTGCTGCAGTTAGTACTTTCCAGGTGCCAAGTTTAATGCTCTTCTCATGGCTTTTCTTCATGACTATTGCCCAACTTTCTTGTATGTTTCTCATAGAAAGTGTGTGATTTCCCTCTTTATAGTCTGAAGGACTGAGGCCGACCTTTGTCTCTCGCTCAAGGTCTGGATTTACATTAAATATTATCGACACTCCTGGTCTTATTGAGGGAGGATATGTGAATGATCAAGCCATCAACCTTATAAAAAAGTATGTTAAATTGTTTCCACGTCTTAGTAGTTCATCTCCTAATTTGGGTCTCATTTGTGTCATGTATAATAATTTGGATTGGTGGGTGAACAGATTTCTCCTCAACATGACTATAGATGTGCTACTATACGTAGACCGTTTGGATGTATATCGGGTGGATGACTTGGATAGGCAAGTTATCAGTGCTATAACCGATGCATTTGGCAAAGAGATATGGAAGAAGTCGGCTCTTGTTCTCACCCATGCTCAGTTCTCTCCACCAGACGGGTTAAATTATGATCTCTTTGTCACCAGAAGATCTGATGCTCTTCTAAAAGTTATCCGTACAGGCGCTCAACTGAAGAAACATGATATGCAGGTATTGCGGGTTCCTCCTTTCTGTATATTACATCCACACATACATCTCTGTAACTACTTCAATAGTAGGTCAGGTTAATAGATTCATTAACCTATATAGGGTTCATCAATCCCCGTCATTCTTATTGAGAACAGCGGAAGATGTCATAAGAATGAAAGCGATGAAAAGGTCAGTTGATTGGTTTCTTCCATGTTATATATTTCTTGCATCTTGTAGTTGGACCGACCTTGTGTTCGGATTTTCCAAACCTGTGACAGATTCTTCCAGATGGGACAAGTTGGATTCCCAATCTAGTCAAGACAATCACAGAGATCTCTTTTAATGGAAACAAGGCGATTCACGTTGACAAGAAACTGGTTGAAGGGCCAAACCCAAACGAAAGAGGAAAACGACTGATTCCTTTAATCTTTGCATTCCAAGTAAGCCTCTGGACCATTCAGTAACAATACTTTTGATACATAACATCTTGAAATCATGATGATCCATCTGTTTTGATTGTTTGAAATGCAGTACTTGTTGGTCATGAAGCCATTGGTTCGAGCCATCAAGTCCGATGTTTCTAGAGAGAGTAAACCGGCGTGGGAGCTGAGGGACTCCGGTTTAGCAAGTCGAAGGTCTTGAGTTGACACGAGTTTTGTTTGGATTGTTTGTTAGTCACTTGTCGGAGAGATTTTTCTGTAGTTTAAATTTGTGATAACTGGAGAAATGTGGTTCACAGATTTTACTGTCGGAAAGTTTTCTTTATCTTAATTTACCTTCTTCAACCTCGTAATTAAGATCTCTTGGTAAATGATTACGAAGAAGAGATAAATTAACCGCTGCGTTACTTTTGAGGCGATGCAAATTTTGGAAAATATATTATGATTTAAAAAATTAAAAAGGTAAATTTGGAAAAAAGAAATTAAAAGAACAGAGAGGAGCCAAGAAACGACGTTAAAAAAGGATTTGGGCAAACGGAGGAGACGGTTCAAAGTTTTTGAAATTGAATTTGCAGAAACATTTGTTGTTTGTTACTCTTTCTCAATTTCAAACAAGATTTCGAATTTCCAACTCTCTGTACTGAATTTAGGGTTTTGATTTCCACATTTGGGGTGCGATTGTGTAGTCAAACCAGATCAAATGTCGGCATCAACGGTGTCGATCACCGCTAATACGGCGGCGGCTACTAGACGGACGCCGGTTCTTGCCGGAGAGAAGAAATCCAACTTTGATTACCCGCAAAGCGAATCGCTTGCTAACGGTGGTGTTGGGGAAGCCGGTGGTACGAGCAGAGATCTGCGCGGGGAGGTCATCGTTGATCGATCTCACGGTCAAGACTTGGGTCCTGTGACGAGGAGGTCAGGTGGTTCCGCCGCGACGGGGACTAACACGACCGCCACGCAGCGCCGGACACGGAAGGTCGCGACTCCTAAGCCCGAGAAAGCGCGTTGGAAGAGAGTTGTGAGAATATTTGCGAAGCAGCTTGGAGCACTTTTGATCATTGTTGGGTTAATTCAGTTAGCGAGAAAGATGATTCTGAAGACTTCGTCTCCGTCTTCTCCGATTTCTTCATTTGAAACGGAGATGGCGTTTTCGGGATTGGAAAGTCGAATTGCTGAAGTAGATGGTCTTGTAAAGGCCACGGCGAAGACTATGCAGGTTCAAGTTGAATTACTTGATAAGAAAATGGAGAGGGAAGCAAAAGCGCTGAGGCAAGAATTCGACACGAAATCTTCTGCATTTCATAGTGAGTTGAAGAAGATTGAGTCGAGGACTGAGTCACTAGAGAAGTCAGTCGATGAAGTAAATGCTAAACCTTGGGTGTCTAGAGATGAGTTAGAGAGGGTTTATGAGGAATTGAAGAAGGGTAAGGTTGATGATTCTGCTTTTAATGAGATTAGCATCGATGAAATGAGAGCTTATGCTCGTGATGTCATGGAGAAAGAGATTGAAAAGCATGCTGCAGATGGTCTTGGCCGAATAGATTATGCATTGGCTTCTGGTGGTGCTTTTGTGATGCAGCATTCTGATCCTTATCTTGTTGGAAAAGGGATTAACTGGTTTGCAACTACCAGTCGACGTGCTCATACCAATGCGGTTAAGATGTTATCTCCGAGTTTCGGGGAGCCTGGACAGTGTTTTGCTCTGAAAGGTAGTACTGGCTATGTTCATATCAGACTGAGAGGACCAATTGTACCAGAGGCTTTCACATTGGAGCATGTGGCTAAGGTAATCCTCTTCTTGCACTCGAAAAGATTTATGTCTTAACAGTTGCTTTCTTCTTGTGTGCTCGTATGACCTTTGGTGTTTGTATTCCAAAGGACATTAGCTCGCATACAGGAGTGTGTGTGCGTAGAATGGTTATGCCTGATAAAAATAATGGAAATTTTCTTCGTGAGGTAGAGGCAGGGTTCAAAATTTATGAAATTGATTGGTTTAGACTCGGGTTTTAGTGTAGGTTAGTAGATGAAAACATATGCATTGAAGAGGACTGCAGTTACATACTAAGCTTCATTAATAATCATCAAGTAGGTTTCATCATATTTCTCCAGTTCTCTGTGTGCCGCTTACCTTTTACTTGTTTCGTTAAGACCTTTTGCCTGTTTTTTCTTGCACTTTTTATTTTTTCGAAATTCAGTACTTGAGGATCTCACATCTTTGTCAAAAAGCTCAAGTCTGTTCAACAGTATGCATAGATAGATCTTTTGATGTCTTGTGTTGTTTCTGTTTTGCAAACTGCGACTATGCTATTCGTAGTCTGGGATTTATTCGGGTGAAATTAACAACGGAAATGAATATAGAAGATAATTGGATAAGCCCATTACGTACTGTCTTCACTGCATAAAATTCAGATACCTGATCATTTTAGGGTCTAATTTTTGAGAATATATACTGACCTGATGTATAAATGCATTGTGTAAATAAACAGAGTGTAGCTTACGATAGATCGAGTGCTCCAAAAGATTGCCAAGTATCAGGATGGCTGCAAGGACAAGGACAGGAATCCTCAGATGAGACAGAGAAGATGCAACTTCTAACAGAGTTCACTTACAACCTAGACAGGTCGAACGCACAGACATTCAACATCTTAGACTCATCAAGCACTGGTCTGGTCGATACTGTCAGGCTAGACTTTACATCCAACCACGGAAGCAACTCACACACTTGCATCTACCGGTTCAGGGTTCATGGGCGTGCACCAGACCCAGTCTCTGTTGTGGAAAGCCAGTCTTGATCAGGACTCTTCACCTGGAACTGGATAAACCTCTTCTGTTTTGTAACATTCCTTCATCCAAATCTCTTTTGTTGCCTGTTTCTTGGAAAGAAAGAAGAAAACATCAGATTCTGTGATTAGACTAGTAGCGAATTGTTTGGTTTGATTTGTCTTCTTTATGTTATCTTTTGGTTTCAGAATACATAAATTTATGAATTGGAAATAGTTGTGATAAAAAAAGAATCTGAGAGTACAATTTGGGTCTTCAAGACTACTTAAAGAAAACCAATTGATTTTGTTAATCTATAGAAAGCATCTTAACCTGTCTTCTTGGCTCCATATGATAATAACATCAATCTTTAAAGAATATCTCCAACTTGGTTTTGTTCGTGTAGAATATACATCTTTGCCCTAAGTGTTCTATTCCCTTAGATCACATCTATTTCGCCAACAAATCCCTCAATCATCTGCAAAATGATAACCAAAGTCCAAAAGAAAATTACCGAGTCAAATAGTTGCTTTTTTGTTTTTAAATCGTTGTAAGACCAAGATTATGTCAAACCAAAAGTAGACTTTATTGGAGAGCTCTAGGCATTACATACACTCACACACACATATGCACTAAAAACGTTGCTTTCTAATTGAAGTAATCAAAGCTCGGTCAAAGGAGGCATCATAGGTTCATATATATTGTGTAATCTAAGGTGATGAAAAGGAAGTAGAAGATTTGTATAATGAAAAAAGCAAAGCTACAGGGGCATATAAGTATCAAAGAAAGGGAACAGTGTTCTTGATTTCAGACTTTTCAGAATATATTCTTTCCATTATTTTAATTCTTTCTTATCTTAGCTTCCTAAACTGATAAAGATCTCTTCTTTTTAAAAATATAAAATATACGAAAAAAACGGAATGAAGACCGAAACTTTGCAAAGATAAAATTCTAACATTAACAATACTAAAAAGCTCTTTTTGCATTTGAACTCTTCCTTCTGCTATTATTTTTATTTTATTTTTGAAGTCTTTTGTGTTCGGAGACCAAACCTGAAGAAGAAAGCTCTTAAATTCTTCCACATACCATGAGAACCCTCCAGAGAAAGTCCCTTTAATCCTTGAAGATAAAACATGTCGGATCCACTCTATATATTTAATAGTAAGTCCCTCTGTCTATGTATATATATATGTGTGTCTGTATCTTCAGAATTTTGTCGTCTCTGTCTCATATTTTGCAGCTATTTGTTCTGTCTGTTTTTTACTTTTGCAGGGTCTCAATCCGAGATAGTAGTTGAATCTTTCTTAGCTTCAAGCAATTTCAGATCTTCAATGCCCACTCAGCAACTCCAATCCTTAAGGTATATATTATACATCTGAGTTGTTTTTATTTCTTTGGATAGATTCTTGACTTGTTCTGTAACAAAAAGCTCTTTTTGTTATATCCCTCGAAACTGAGATGCTCTGTTTTTATTTCTAAAGTTTTGGTTTTGTGACTATATGAAGAGTCTTTGTGGCGACATGGAACGTGGGAGGAAAATCTCCACACTCTGGTCTTGATCTTGATTCTTTGCTTCACGTCCACAGCGAATTCGATATATACGTTTTAGGGTACAAATTTTCAAAAATCTCTGGAGTTTTTCATCGATATATGTCTTGGGGGTTATCGATTTAATCTTTTCTCATAGTTTTCAGGAGATTGTTCCATTGAATGCTGGTAATGTCCTTGTTCTTGGAGACAATGAGCCTGCTGCGAAATGGTTAGCTATGATCAATCAATCCTTGAACAAATCAGCATCTTCTGGAGGAAGAGTTGGCCCAAAAACTCCGTCTTTTGGCGCTGGATCGATGTTCTTTGCGAAACCTTCTTTGAAAAAGATCAGTGAGAGTTTCAGAACAGAGTGCAGGAGAAAGTTGAAGATCTGCAACTGCAGCTCATTCTCTGAAGAGATAGTGAAAAAGTACGGTAGAGAATCTTGTTTCAGATGTCCAGAAGGTCTAGTTAACCAATCCGGTGTACTTTCTGATGACGAAGAAGATGATGATGACGACGACGATGATGATGATGATGATGAAGACGAGGATGAAGGAGGAGGAAAGGTTTCTTCTCTTGTAAGCAACCAGATGACGATGAAGTATGGCTTAGTGTCATCAAAGCAAATGGTGGGAATATTCCTCACTGTGTGGATGAGAAAGGAACTTATTCAATACGTTTCTCATCTCAGAATCTCCTGCGTCACCCGAGGAATAATGGGTTGCTTAGGAAACAAGGTACAGTGCTTTACCACTCTCACAAGAAAAAAAGGCTCTGTTTCTAATATTCTCTTCTTTCTTCTTAATCATCATAGGGATGCATCGCTGTGAGTTTGCAGCTCTACAAGACGAGCTTCTGCTTCATCTGTAGTCATTTAGCTTCCGGTGAGAGAGAAGGAGATGAACGTCGCAGAAACTCAGATGTGATCGAGATTCTCAAGAACACAACTTTCCCTAGAATATGCAGAACATCTTTTACCCGTGTCCCCGATCGAATTACTAAGCATGAGTAAGATTTAAGAACATAAATATCATCTTCGTTAAGTTATATGGGAATCTAACTCCTACTTTATGTCTCATCTCACGTCCAATGTGAGATTCATAACAATTTCACTGTATTTTCTCTCTTGGCTTATCCATGGTTTTCTTACCGCATTTTACTCTCAGTCGCGTCATATGGCTTGGAGATTTAAACTACAGAATAGCTTTGAGTTACTCAGAAACAAAGACGCTGTTGGATAAAAATGCTTGGGACACTCTTCTCAACAAAGATCAGGTCTCACAATCAGTTGCTTACCTCCCAAGAAATCATACTTCAGTGATTATCTCAACTACTAAGCTAAACCGGGTTTATTGGTTTTGAAACGAATTACAGCTCAAGATTGAAAGAGACGCAGGACGAGTGTTCAAAGGATGGCACGAAGGCAAAATCTTCTTTGCACCAACTTATAAATACTCTTATAACTCAGATGCTTACGCCGGAGACACTACCAAAGAGAAGAAGAAGAAGAGAAGAACTCCTGCCTGGTATACTTAACCGGATAAATTATATCTTGATTTGTATTGGTTTTGGTTCGGTTCTGCTGAACCGGGTTTTCTCATATTTTTTTGTCAGGTGCGATAGGATTCTTTGGCACGGGGATGGAATCCGGCAGCTCTCGTACGTGCGCGGGGAGTCCCGATTCTCCGATCACCGGCCGGTCTGCGCCGTGTTTGTGGTCGACGTTGACGTTTGCGAGGGTAAAACCGGAACTAGAAGACAATAATTTACAGCAACTGTTGATAAACGTCTTGGGATATAGAAGCCAAACTGTTTTAATCTATTACGATAATGCCACTAGCGGACCTTTGGAGTCCTTTAGAGGATTTGTTTAACGTTGTGCTGTGAAAAAGGTGAACACTTCCCATTTTCGTTACCAATATTGGCCGACCAAATCAAAAATCTCGGCAAGTCTTCCGGTTTTGAATCACAATGCCCAACTAAACAAACAAAGCCAGCTCTTTAATTTGTTTAACAAATTTGACAACTTACAAATGTAGTATTTACAATTATTAACGTTTGATTTATATGTTTTTCAAATCAACTGAGGTTAGCTGCATAATAAATTTGTGTGTATTTTCAACACACACACGTATATCATAATATTTTGTAGTTTGACTTATCACGTTTTTTTTCTTTTAAATAGGAATCCAATTCTTGATAACCAACGTTACGAAAGAGTATAATTAATTGGAGCCTAACTTGTAAGAGTAACAAACAAAGTGATGATTTAAGATTTCAAAAAACTTAGAAACGGGTGTTGACTTCGCCCCGAAGTTCCGCACCACCTTTCATGTATTCATTCTAACTTCATTCTAATTAATCATTACGTGTTTGGTTATTGAATTATAGACATTATTACTGGTTTTAATTTTGTTAGCTTATTCAAAATGACATTTAACCTAATTTATAACTTACTTTATCCAACTTAGGATTACAAAAGGTGTTTATAAACAACATCATATCCATAACTTAATCTCTTTACAAAGTAGCGGGATTTATTGGAATCGAATTCGGGTAGAAAATATTGCAAAAGTAAACCGTTACCGTTCGACTAAAGACGGGAAGACGTTTCCGTATTAAATAAATTTTTGGTCAATAAAATCAATGTTCTAGGATTAAGGTATTCCTAGCCTTGACTTATAAATGTTTAGATGGTAAGATCACAATGATATTAATTACAATATTTATTTTAAAGGCTAAAACTCGCTCTAAAGTTGCTTATGAACGTAGACTCGACTCTAGACTCATTAAATAATCACCATTCTGTATCGAAATTTGAACTATATCATATATTAATATCCATAAAGTTTTGGTCAATGTACGACTTGACCATGCACCTGTTGCAATCCATTGGATCTTGCGGTAACTTATTAAGAAGAGCATCAAAAAATTCTATTATTTGATCATCAAAAGGAATGATCTATACGCGCTATTTAATTTTATAAAAATGTGTATAATTTTCTTTCCTTCTAATAATTCCCAAACAAGGCAACATGCATTACATTATTCATTAATTTCTCTTTATAAAATGCATATGCATATACCTAGCTATATATCTCTCCTACCATGCATACATGAAGTAGGACAAGCTCTTAGTAGAGATAACAACAAGGAAGAAAAAACTTAGAAAAAAAAAATGCAAACACAACATTTCTCTTCATCTCTTGTGTTCTTCACTCTTCTCTGCCTATCATGGGCTTTGCTAATCTCATCGACACAGCCTCCGTCTAATCCTCCGTCACAGCCTCCATCACAACCTCCGACACAGCCTCCATCACAACCTCCGTCACAGCCTCCTTCTCAGCCTCCCTCACAGGCTCCATCACAGCCTCCAATATCACCTCCGTCACAGGCTCCTTCACAAGAACCAAACGTCGCTTGTAAATCCACTCCTTATCCAAAGCTCTGCCGCACAATCCTCTCTGCCTTTAAATCCTCACCGTCCGATCCTTACCGTTACGGAAAGTTCACAGTCAAGCAATGCCTCAAGCAAGCTCGCCGCCTCTCCAAAGTCATTAACCGATTTTCCCGGAGCGTGGAGGTTGATCCCGGTGCGTCGACGGCAGAGGAGATCAGTGCGGTGTCGGACTGCGGCGAACTAGCGGTGCTTAACGTTGAGTACCTTCAAACGGTTTCGGAGGAGCTGAAAGCGGCGGAGGTGATGACGGCGGCGCTCGTTGAACGCGTGAACAGTCTTCTCAGCGGCGTTGTGACGAACCAGCAAACGTGCCTCGACGGTCTTGTGGATGCTAAGAGCGGGTTTGCGACGGCGATTGGAACGCCGTTGGGGAATCTCACGCGCCTCTATAGTGTGTCGTTAGGGCTTGTGACTCACGCGCTTAACCGTAATTTGAAGAGGTATAAAGGATCCAAGGGGAAAATCTTTGGTGGCGGTGACAAAGCAGTTCGCGAACCGCTCGAGACTTTGATTAAGGTAATTTCGTTTAACTTTATCTCTTTTTGTCTTCGTAGGTTTCTAATTAAACTATATTTGTGTGATTATTAATCCAAAATATATATACATGAGCTGACTGAAAAAGCATAGACAGTAGATTACCCCATCATGTCGGAATGTTTAGAAAGATAAAGAAATTCCGAAGTACATATATACAGTATAGTATTGTTTTGAAAAGCTTAATGGAATTTTTATATTCTTCGAGATTATTATACAGTATTGAATGATCCTCCAATATTGAATCGATATGTTGTTTAAAAAACTAAAGACATCGTATGTGGAAATACTTATTATATTCACTAGGTCTAAGCATCCAGCTATAGTACTGGTACAGAAATATTTCACAATATAAGTATTAAGTACGTAACAATCATACTTTCATGTTTATTATTATATTAAAAATACTATATAAAGTAATTGAAGAAAATGGAATTTGCCACCCTGTGAACAGTTGATGATATATATATATATATATATATTTATATTTTAGAAATTATTTTTTGACCATTAATATCTATATTTAAAAAAATATTATTAGTCTTCAAATATATGATGTAGTGAAACTAATTTTCTTTTAATTCACAGACTAATTTACTCTTACTCCTAAAGTTTGGATATTTAAATTGAGTGAAGATTGTAAATTTTACTGACCATTAATTATATAAAAAAGTGCATGTATGAATTAACCAAAACATTCATAGATCTTCGTATTTTAGCTTAAATCTGCACATTCGGTTTACAAAGCTTGGACCTATTTAGGACTCGCACATGGCCAGATATATAGCCAAGTCACATATTAGATAAGATGTCCACGAAACTTTTGACCCAAACAAAAAAAAAAATGTCAACGAAACTGTGAATATATCAAAACGCGTTTGAGTTTTGACATTTAACTTTAACATTAACTATGTGAAACATTAAATAATCGAAGGATATGCGAATAAAATCACATGGGTCCTCATGATTTTTCCGGACCAATCAATACTCTCACATGGATTTCCTTAGTGACACCACTTTTAGAAGTATGAACATGATCGTTGGTGTACGATTACGAAAATTTCATTGTTTACTATTAATGTAAGCATTTGAAACTAACGATAAAGTAACTCATTTGTAGGTTTTACGTAAAACATGCGACAAGAGCAAGGATTGTCGGAAAGCTAACAGAAATTTAGGAGAGCTAGGAGAGACGAGCGGTGGCTCGATCCTCGTAAGGGAAGCAGTGACCGTCGGACCATATGAAACCGATAACTTCACCACCATAACCGAGGCCGTCGCTGCCGCACCTAACCACACATTACCGGAGCAAGGCTACTTCGTAATCTATGCAAGGGCAGGTCTTTACGAAGAATATATTGTCATTTCAAATAAAAAAAGAAACATAATGCTTATTGGAGATGGGATCAATAAAACGATAATTTCTGGAAACCACAGTTTTATCGATGGCTGGACCACCTACAATTCTTCGTCCTTTGGTAACTACTTTACTTATTTTGTTTCTTATATTTTCTTTGTTTTTGGAATTGTAACTCCTAATTATTTTCATATAACCTATACGATAATTAACTGTAATTTTTTGCTGGCATTTACAGCGGTGGTCGGGGACCGATTTGTTGCAGTTGATGTGACATTCCGAAACACAGCTGGACCGGAGAAGCACCAAGCCGTGGCCGTGAGAAACAATGCGGATGGATCCACATTTTATCGGTGTAGTTTTGAAGGCTATCAAGATACTCTTTACGTCCATTCTTTGAGACAGTTTTATCGTGAATGCGATATATACGGTAGGATAAATGATATTAAACTTCAAAAATGAGTATATTAGTGTATATAAATTAAGTTTGTTACAATATTTTTTATATCTCAACACATTCATTTACTTGATATGTTACAGGTACAATAGATTTTATATTCGGAAATGCAGCGGCGGTTTTTCAAAACTGCAATATATATGCCCGAAAACCAATGGTCAATCAGAAGAATGCAGTGACAGCCCATGGAAGAACCGATCCAAATCAGAAAACCGGAATCTCCATCATTAATTGTACTATTGCAGCTGCCCCGGACCTCGCGGCTGCCCCCAACTCAACCATGACATTCCTAGGACGGCCCTGGAAGCCTTACTCGAGGACGGTATACATACAATCATACATCAGTGATGTTATCCAACCGGTTGGGTGGCTAGAATGGAATGGTACAACCGGGCTAGACACGATCTCTTATGGCGAGTATGGCAACTTTGGTCCGGGGGCTAATACGAGCGAGAGGGTTCAGTGGTCAGGGTATAGCGTATTGAACTTGGCACAAGCCATGAACTTCACCGTTTATAATTTCACTTTGGGAGACACTTGGTTGCCTCCGACCGATATTCCCTTCTACGGCGGTTTGCTTCACACCGAATGAAAATTTCCTACTATTTATTATATAGATAATTGGTCTTTTCTCATTTAAATAGAATAAAGGTTTTATTCATTTTTGTTATTCGAAATCTGAATTTCGTGTTACGTTAGTTACTAACTTGCCAAAATAAAGGGTTGGACGGTTCATCTATTATGGTTATATCAATGTCAAAACTATTTATTTGATCAATGTTTTTTTTTTATATACAAAAAAAATTTCAATAACAGCTTTCAAGTTTTTTATAGAGAAAACAAAAAAAAAAACTAGGAATTTGATTGTATCAGTTGACGCATAGAAATATTTAAAACCCTCGAAAGTTATATTACATGAATATGTATTGTAATTATAATCATCTCAAAACATGTGTGAAACTTTATAAAAAAAAAAAAAATTATTTTTATGATTACATTTAATGATGATAAGAAACAAATTCAGAAACTTTGAAAGACACACATTACATGAAAAAAATTGGAAGGTAAAATTGTATGTTCGTTAGAAAACCAATATTCAAGGAACCAATAGCGATCAATTTTTTCCGACCAACCTTATCTGGCATGAAGACTTAAAAATCAGGTTTGAACGGAACTTTGGTCGCCGGTAACCAGTGATCGCCGTTAATAAAAGGTCTAACCGTAAACTTATTAGCTTGCGTCTTTGTCAAAAACGTCTTCAACCCCTTCCACTTAACCCGGTTCTTGGTGGAGGCTCCTGGCCCGAAATTCAAGTACTCGGCGTAGGAGATCGTGTCTGGTGCGGTGTATCCTGTCCACGGTAACCACCCTTTAGGGTCGATAAATCCATCCATGAACGACCTCATGATCACCGTTCTAGAGAAATCCTTCCAAGGCCGGCCTAGGAACGTTTGGATATTGGTTAGGTTATCCAAAGGCAAGATGGTACAATTATGGATAGAGATTCCAGTGTTTTGGTTCGGATCGGTCCGGCCCTGAGCGGTTATGGTATTCTGCTGGCCTTGCAGAGGAAGACGAGGCAAGATCTTACAGTTTTGGAATACAACCGCAGCGTTTCCGAATATAAAATCAACCGTTCCCAAGATGACACACTCACGGTAAAACTGACGTTGGGCTTGAGCGTAGAGCGTGTCTTGGAAAGCGTCCATGGTACACTTGTAGAACACAACTAAGTCTGCGGTTGCCATTAGAGCTACGGCTTGATGCTTGGCTGGACCAGCACTGTTGCGGAAGCACATGTCCCTAGCCATGAACCCCTTTCCAAACACAGCTATATAGTACAAATAAATAAACGATCATATCAAAATTAGCCACTCGACACACATTATGTTCACATAGTTTATTTCTTCTAAATAAGTCCAATAACATAATCCAGCTCTTGTTATTTAGCTTCCACAGCATTCAAAACCTAAATCATGGTTTTTTTTTTTTACGTTTATGTTTATATATGTTATAATAGTATATATATTTTTCTTTGAATATATATATGCCCAATAATACTTGTACCGCAAAACTTTTCCTTAGAACAAAAAAAATCAATTGTATATATATTTACTTACCAAATGTGGCGGTTTGGAAAGTGGGGGTTCCATCGATGAAGTTGAGTCCAGCAGAGACAATAGTCAAATCCTGTCCATCTCCGACCATCACAACATTCCATTTATTCTTCTCAACCCTAACATTCTCCAAATAAACTCCTTTCTTCACATATATAATCGTAGGTAACGCATTATTCTCCTTCACTACCGCTAATGCCTCACCTATCGTCTTATACATCCCCGACCCATCTTGCGCCACCACGATCGTCGCGTTCTGCCTCAAATCACCACTCTCCAACAGTCTCCGACCTTCCATCATCGCCAAGTCAACGTAGCCGACGTCACCAGTCTCCATCAAACGACGTCGTCTCAGGTTAACGGAGTCAGCGATCTTCCCTAGCCACGTTATGATCGCTAACGCATTGCTAGTCATCTCCGTCGAGTTTTTCAAATGGGATTCACCGAAAGTCGTCAAACTCGTTTTATTCGCTTCCACTAATGCGTCCATACACGTTTCTTGGTGCGTTTCCACGGAGCTAAGCCACGTCCTGAGATCGTCGGTGATCTTCAAGGACGACGTCGGTTTGTCTTTGATTGACGTCATCGTCTCGTTGAGTTGGTCAACGGCTAGTCCGATAAGCTCCACGCAAGCTCCCATTGCTGCTGATGTGGCGTTATCCATATGTTCGCTGTTGGAGAATCCGTTGAGGACTTTTGAGAGCTCCGTGACGGTAATACTGACGGCGTAATTGAAAAGCTCCTCTGGGTTTAGTCGGCTCGCGTTTGGAGCCGATCCAACGGTCTCAAAACATTTGTCTTTGTGCAATGTCACGTCGCACACGGCTTTCACCGAGACAGAGGTTGAATCTCCATTATTACTCTCCGTCGACAATTTCTTGCCGGCACCGTTAGCTGCGGTTCCCACGACGGCTCCGACGACAATGCAAACGAGAACGATGGAAGATATAGCAATAATGGCTATTCTCTTTTTTGTCCGCCGACTTGCCTCAAGTTTCGCTTGCTCAATCTCGTCGAGTTTGCCGTAGGAGGACATTTTGATAATTTCCTCCTATCCGGACTCTCCGTATATGATACTGATTGTTCGAATTATCAAATGTTTTGAGTAAAATTACTTCGTTTTCTCTTGCATATATAGACGATATATAGAGTCGTTTATTTATATATTTAATTGGAATTAATGACGAATTTTGGTTTTACGCGGCACAAATATATTTTGCGTGCGAGGCACTAAGATGAATCGTTTGATTGTTATGCTGAGACCATTACGAGTGCTTCTCATGTTTTTAATGTATATGCTATAGAATCTAGCTGGTTGTATTTCTTTATTCTAAAACCGACCTTGCTGTTTATAATATGCATATTAATTAAGATTGAAAATGAGATTTGATTAATATAAGTTGTTATCCTTTTAATTTTGTTTATCACTGAGCCACTCTTTTTCTGCCTTTCTCAACATCCGTTTGTGGTTTCAATGAAGCTTTAAAATCCATATACAAGAGTAGATTTTTTTTTCTATTTTTTGTTCTGTTTTTCAAATCTTACAACTTGGCTTGTAAGATCTTCTTTATGTTATATTTTACACATGCATACACTCTTCAACCTAAATTATACATTTGGTTGCATCATCACAATGAATTATTATTATATCCAGCCCTAGGTGGGATCTAAATCATATATGTATGTCCACAGTCCACTTATAGTATATATATTCTGTCAATATAAAAATGGTATATATGAACTTTATAAAAGAAAGTAGTGAAGAGCATAATGTAAACTATTGGTGGGAAGTTTTCCATCGAAAATCTCCAAAATCTCCTTATGTAGAACACTACATGATAAATGTTCAGATGCCCAAATTAAAGAACATCTGCTCAGCAAACTTACCTTTAATTTATACATAAAACAGATGACTATGGACTCGGAAAATAACTGTTTTTAGAAAAGAAAAAAATATATACATCATTTTTGGCATTGATCCATTTTTTTTAATGACGTGGTGGTAGCCGCTTTGATTAGTGGACGAAATTCTTTGTTCTTTTGACCACTTATATTATATAATACATATTACAATTTTAAAACATTAATTATGACTCAATCTTTTAAATTTTGAGATTTCTGTTGTATCTATGGGTCTTGAGATTGCTATAAATAGACAAATCATGTATGGTTGTCGAATTATGAATTTAACCAACTACATGATGGATGTTAATTTGTCTTGGTAGTCAACTAACTTCACTTCATATATTCAGAAGTTAATTACAGTTAAATTGTTCATACTTTAAGCCTTAAAGTTTAAGGTTAGAAATTGTTGGGGAAAAATGAATAGAGTCATGCAAGAATTAAGTACGTTAGTTTTCTAAAAGTATGAATTCTTTTATATTCGTTACGTAGAAAGAGTAATAATTCATAAATCTTTATACTGCCAATATATGGGTTTTAACTAATTTATTGTGGCAAACGAAACAGTCAGGATCATGAAAAACATTTAAACAATAAGTTTACTGTAGCACGCTTGCTTTGAAGTCAGAAAACAAAATCGCATTTTGTTTTTTAGGATCATATATGCCAACGTAAATTGAGAAGGACGTCAAATTGGCCATTCATTTTAAGCAAGAGACACTGGTATAAATATATCAATCATGTATATAACATCAATATAGTTCACTTGTAAAAGAGATTAGTCATATTTTAAATATAACTATTTTAATTTTATTAGTTCGAAGTAATTCAGCATTAAAAAACATATAAACCATGTTGATGTAGGTCTGAATGATATATATTCCGAGTAGCTATATATATTTGTTTGATGTAGGTCTGAATGATATAAACCATGCATGCGAGTGAACGATCGAAACCATGGGAGTGAACGGAATCTAATATTATCTGACAAGTTTTTTGTTATTCAACGCTATATAATATGAAATCGAACTAGATCATATGTCGGATTTTAAATATGATACGTTTTCGTGGTGACTTGTCAATGTTCTGAGACATGCCTTAATTAATTACCATTTATCAACTAGACAATACGTTATATCGTACATATGAATGAATGATAATATAAAAAAACCAAACATACATTTATATATATACAAACACGTACGTATAAAGATAATCGTATAATTCTCAGTATTTATTTCCTATTTTTATTCCATTCACACGAATAACAATGAAATCCTAGTTACATATATGTACACATAATACATGCAGTTTTTACACTTTTTTTTTTTTTTTTT
>VBRH01000309.1:0-33843 GCA_014578085.1 Cardamine resedifolia | reverse complement strand
TTTTTTTTTTTTTTTTGATAAAGAGCAGTTTTTACACTTCAGTGTAAGATTTTGACAAATCAACAATTTTTTAGGATGACGAAATCAATAAAATTGAATCCCTAATAGTATAACACACCGATGAATTTCTTAACAGAACTGTGTCAATTGGATACAGGGGAAAAGAGATCCCTTACTCCAACATCATTAAAAGTGTTCAAACCAATTTATCAAGGTCCGAATGAGGGAGAGATATAAGGTTCTAAGAGAGCCTTTGAGGCCTGTCCATAGTACCTTGTCTACTTCTCAGCCGCAATATGGGACTGTTCACAGTTCGGATTATAACCTAATCATTTTATAAAATATTGTGCATTGTACAATACCTTATTACAAGAAGCTTATACATATATATTAAATAATAATGACCGATATAATTGGAAAATTTTGTATATATATATATACTGTATGGTTATTGAAGTTGTGGGTCATGCCATGTGGGCAATGGTTCGGAATGGTTAGTGCCGCACTTTTATTTTAAAAATAATAAATGATGATTATGCCGATAGATACTTCGAAATACGTACATATAAAATACGCAGTTTATTGCTTGGTTATGTAAACTATATATAAACCATATAATATAATACATTTATGAGACTCTGTCTTACCATTTTCCTTGTTCCAAACTAAGTATTAAATTCGAATAGAATTGATGTAAAAAAAAAATTCGAATAGAATTACAGTATGTGTATAGAGATGATTTCCTAATCTTTATTTGAAATTATTTCATTACAAACGAAATCGACCACATATTAGTTATAACGTATATGAATCGAATCGTTGATAGATAAATAATTTCCGCCAAGAATGGACCCCACGAGTGCGAATAAATAACGACCCTTTGCGAGGGTTAAAGCCACAACACAAGATTTGTTCAAAGTCTAAAACAGATAATTTAAGAAATCCTTTACTTATATCTTCTCTCCTGAAATAACCTCAATAGTGTCGACATGGCTTGCCAAAACAATCTCATTGTGAAGCAAATCATCGACTTATACGACCAAATCTCAAAGCTTGAGAGCCTAAAACCTTCTAAAAATGTCGACACTTTGTTCGGACAACTTGTGTCCACGTGCTTACCGACGGACACAAACATCGATGTCACAACTATGTCTGAAGATGTCAAAGACATGAGATCTAACCTCATCAAGCTTTGTGGTGAAGCCGAAGGTTATTTAGAGCGACACTTCTCCACAATTTTGGGATCTTTACAAGAAGACCAAAACCCTCTTGACCATTTACACATCTTTCCTTACTACAACAACTACCTCAAGCTAGGCAAGCTCGAGTTTGATCTCCTGAGCCAACACTCGAGCCATGTCCCCGCCAAGATCGCCTTCGTGGGATCGGGTCCGATGCCTCTCACATCCATTGTCTTGGCCAAGTTTCACCTCTCGAATACGACGTTTCACAACTTCGACATCGACTCACACGCAAACACACTTGCTTCAAGCCTCGTCTCTCGCGATCCGGACCTCTCAAAACGCATGATCTTCCACACGACGGATGTACTAAACGCTAACGAAGGACTTGACCAATACGACGTTGTTTTCTTAGCGGCCCTTGTTGGGATGGACAAAGAGTCAAAGGTCAAAGCCATTGAGCACTTGGAGAAACACATGGCTCCTGGAGCCATTCTCATGCTAAGGAGTGCTCATGCTCTTAGAGCTTTCTTATATCCCATCGTTGACTCTTGCGATCTCAAAGGTTTTCAGCTCTTGACCATCTATCATCCGACCGATGACGTGGTTAACTCGGTTGTGATCGCACGCAAACTTGGTGGTTTGACCATAACCGGGGTTAATGGTACTCCCGGCTGCATGTTTATGCCTTGTAACTGCTCGAAGGTTCACGCGATTATGAACAATCGTGGTAAGAAGAAGAATATGATCGAGGAGTTTAGTGCCATCGAGTAAGCAAATAATTAATTAACTCATCTCTTTTCTTAAGATTATGAGTTAATGTTTTGTCTTATATTAACTGCTCTTTTCATTTCATGTCTTGTGTGTGTTTTTGATATGTGTGGCTAAGTTTGCGAATTTTGAGTTCTGTAATCTTCATTGTGCAGAACCTGTTGTTTGTTGTTTTTATCATCAATAAAAGTTAATTAAAAAAAACATATCTTGAGAATCCACATCCATGTATTAATATTATCATACTTTGATTTTATTTGTGATTTATGTTAATGGTGAGTGGGTGAGTGGAAAGGATAGAAATTTTGACTGAACCACGCCAAAACCGATAAATTTCTCTCTTTTTTTATATTTAAAAAAAAACTTAAGACATCAATCAACCAACCAAACCAAGTTATAATATGAAGTAAATAAATTATACACATGGATTACACATATGGACCTAATATGTCGTCATAAAGATAAAATTAAAATTTCCCAAATTGTGCAAAGGGAAACGACAATACCTTACGCACGGGTGAAACCAGCAACCGACAAAAGTTCCAAAAGCCATTACATCACTCACTGACAAAATACACTAAGCAGGACGAAAATGAAACAGAAACAGCAACCGCTTACGCAAGTATCAAGTCATATTAGATCTTTGTACGGTCAAAGATTCAATGATTTAGATCCAACGGCTAATCTAAGCTTCTCTAGCAGTTACAGATGTCAGTGATGTCAATAAACACCAATGCTAATAGCATTTTCGCCAAAGCTGCACATTTTTTCGCTATTTGTTTCCCTCTCATTCTCTTTATATCTGCCTCTCTCTCTTTTTTCGTAAACCCTAATTTGGCGAAAGGGTTCGGTGATCTTCAAACTGCGCATTTTCAGGTTTCTTTGTGAAAGTTTTAAGCTTTTTTTGGGTTTTGCCTGTGAACGAACATCCGTTGTTGTTATTGTAATCTCCGAATTTGCGATGATGGTTTGGTTTCTATGTGCATGCGTATAATTCGACTTTGGTGATCTCTGAATCTCTGATACGGGGCTATACTAGAAGCTGTTCGTAGTTAGGTTAATTTCCGAAGAAAAAGTTGGAGTTTTTATTTTCTCAGATCTTCCATTTGAATAGAAAGATCAGATTTGAGGAATTTTGATTTACAACAATGGCAGGAAATGCTGGTAACTACACTGATAAGACGAGAGTGTTGGATATTAAACCATTGCGTACTCTAAGACCTGTTTTTCCCAGCGGGAATCAAGCTCCGCCATTTGTGTGCGCACCTCCGTTTGGACCATTCCCACCTGGGTTCTCACCGTTTTATCCGTTTAGCGCGTCTCAAGCTAATCAACACACACCAGATCTCAATCAAGCTCAGTATCCACCGCAACATCAGCAGCCTCAGAATCCACCTGGGCCTTCTATGGTTACTCCTCTGAGGTCTTTTAGATCTCCTGATATGTCTAATGGCGACACGGAACCTGAGGGGTCAACTGTCAAAAGAAAGATCCCTAAAAGGCGTCCAATTGCTCGCCCTGAGAATATGAATTTCGAGAGTGGGATTAGTGTGGCTGAAAGAGAGAATGGCAATAGGGAGTTGGTGGTGAGTGTTCTTATGCGGTTTGATGCGCTGAGGAGAAGGTTTTCCCAACTGGAAGATGCAAAGGAAGCAGCTGTCGGGAATATTAAACGCGCTGATTTGAAAGCAGGATCTACTTGTATGAGCAGAGGGGTCCGGACAAACACCAAGAAAAGACCTGGTATTGTTCCTGGTGTTGAGATTGGGGACATATTCTTCTTCAGGTTTGAGATGTGTTTGGTAGGGTTACATTCTCCATCAATGGCTGGGATTGACTATCTGGTTGTCAAGGGAGAAACAGAAGAAGAACCTATCGCCACTAGCATTGTGTCATCTGGATATTATGATAATGACGAAGCTAATCCCGATGTTTTGATTTATACTGGTCAGGGTGGTAATGCTGATAAAGATAAGCAAACATCTGACCAAAAGCTCGAAAGGGGTAATCTTGCCTTGGAGAAGAGTTTGCGTAGAAATAGTGCAGTTAGGGTAATAAGGGGCTTGAAAGAGACTTCTCATAATGCTAAGATCTATATGTATGATGGACTCTATGAGATCAAAGAATCATGGGTAGAGAAAGGAAAATCTGGACACAACACCTTCAAGTATAAACTAGTGAGAGCTCCCGGTCAACCTCCTGCATTTGCTACATGGACTGCAATCCAGAAGTGGAAGGCGGGTTTGCCTTCAAGGCAAGGACTCATTCTTCCCGATATGACTTCCGGGGTTGAAAGCATAGGTGTTTCACTTGTGAATGAAGTTGATACCGAGAACGGGCCTGCTTATTTTACATACTCCACAACGGTGATATACTCAGAGTCGTTTAAGTTGACGCAGCCTTCTTTTGGATGTGATTGTGGCACCTCATGCAAACCAGGGAACTTGGACTGTCACTGCATAAGGAAAAATGGAGGTGATTTCCCTTACACCAGCATTGGAGTTCTAGTTAGCCGCAAGCCTATGATATATGAGTGCAGCCCATCTTGCCCATGCTCGACTTGCAAAAACAAGGTGACTCAAACGGGAATAAAAGTGAGGCTGGAAGTTTTCAAGACAGCGGACAGAGGATGGGGCTTGCGCTCATGGGATCCTATTCGTGCTGGTTCATTTATTTGTATATATGCAGGTGAGGCCAAAGACAAATCGAAGGTGCAGCAAACTATGGCTAATGATGATTATACCTTTGATACAACCCGCGTCTGTACCCCTTTCAAGTGGAACTATGAGCCAGGCTTAGCAGACGAAGTTGCTTCCGAGGAGATGTCTGAAGAATTTGAAATCCCGCTGCCTCTTATAATCAGTGCTAAGAATGTTGGGAACGTTGCCCGATTCATGAATCACAGTTGTTCACCTAATGTTTTCTGGCAGCCGGTTACTTATGAGAATAACAGTCAACTTTTTGTGCATGTGGCCTTCTTTGCCGCTTCTCACATCCCTCCCATGACTGAGTTAACATATGACTATGGAGTAACTCGACCAAGTGGAAATCAAAATGGCAATTCTCTATATGGCAAAAAGAAGTGCTTTTGTAGATCAGAGTATTGCCGTGGCTCATTTGGTTGATGATGGCGAGAAAAGCGACCTCTGGTGAACAACTAGTATCAGATGATTTTGGTTGCAAAAGGTTTGTATCTCTGTGTCTCATTTGGTATTTATCTATTGAATCTGATTAACATATAGAAACTCTGAACTCGTTTATCTGGCAGCTGGAGTGTTTTGAGTCTTGATCGGTTGAATGGAGTACTTTTTGGTGGCAACTAAAGTGTAAGTCTCTTTGATATTCTCTTCAACAGCATAAGACGCAAGCTGTGAAGGATTTTTACTGCTTCTCCGGCAAAAGCCTCATCTATTTCTCGGATTGCTTAATATGTGTCCTCATGTTTTTCTCCTGTTGGATATGTAATCTTATTAGTTAGTGTTCAGATTGTTTTTTGGACAAATCTCTGGAAACTCTTAAGCTGTTTTGGTTAAAGATTATTATATGAATGTGATAAAGAGTAGCAGTCAATTTAAACAGTTTCTCGGAAGAAACAGACAAAACCACAATGAACCAAAACTAACTTAATAGACACTGAAGTGGGAACTCAATTGATTTAACCAGGAGATAAAATAAAATCTGGATGTTCTCTTTACAAAGGAAAAAATTGTGCGTATGTTACAACAAAGTGAAAAGTACAGCCGAGATTACGTAATCTTCTTACACTACAACCCAACAAACTCTCTCTAATCGTGAAATAGTTAAGCAACCAAGGGGTAAAAATGGAATAATATATATATTTTATATTTACTTTCATTGAAGGGGTATAAAGAATGTTGATTTGAGAATGTGTTGGCATCATCATCATCATCATCTCCTTGGAGGATCCCGAATCTGGTTCATTTCAATTCCCAGAGGTTGGGATTCTCTGAAAGTTCCAAGCTTCTCCGCCTCCCTAGCTATCCGAACATCAGAAGGTCTGTAATACTCAACAAGAAACTTTATTGCAAATCTAGGCAGCAATGCTGTCACAACAATGGCAAGCAAGCAAAACCAGAACATCCATGTCTTGGCCACTTGAAAAATTGCCCTGTCACAGCCATAAAAATGCAAAAGTTGTATTCAGAAAAGATTTTGTATTTGCTTTGACAGAATGATATGTAGAGAGAAAGAACTTTACCAGTAACCAGGGAGTGTGGGTATAACATCGATCACAATAACACATATACAAGCTGCAACAATGGATCCCCATATGGCGGCGTGTGTGATCCAGTTCCATCTGATTACATCCATGGCCAGGTGAAGGTTAACCACCACAACTGCAGCAATCGTCCATAGGTCTCCTAGGCTCGATGTGTCAATGGTACTGCCCCAATAAGCAAATAGAGGAATGAAGAAGATAGCTGCACTTTGCCAGATTGTGTCAATCATTGTATACCAGAAGAGCGTAGTTGAATATCCCTCTCCCCTCTGGCCAACACCGTAGAGCTGAGGATGATTGAGCAGAGTCCTCCTTCCAAGGTCTTTGTCAAGAATACCTATCATTATTGTAGGGAACGATGTGTATATGACTGAGTACAACACACTGCTCCATTCTGTGATGGCGGTTGTCAAGGTGTAACAAGTAAACAAAACGTACCTGCATGAAATTGGTGAGTGTTAGTATGTTCTTATTGTTTTAAGACAGATAAGTACAAAAGGCAGTGAGACCGTACTCACCAAAATAAAATTAGAACGAAAACTGCATTTCTATAGAAATTGTATAGTATCATGTAGCCCATCCTTTGGTAATTCCAATGTCCATGAACGAGCAATAGCGGAACTAAGAATCTAAACTGTCCCATTGCGAAATCAGATGCCATCACAGCTTGACGACCTTCTTGGCCGCTGATCCCAACTCCAACATCAGCCATTTGGATCATGGAGACATCATTGGCACCTGTCAAAACCCGGAGCAAATGAGAAGATTAAAAAAAACAAAGAACCAGGTTGCTTTTTAGGCAGGATCAGGCAGACTAATTTTTTGAAAGAAGAGTGAAGTCATTACCATCACCAATGGCAAGAGTCATGTCGGAAGTCCGGTTCTTTACAAGTGCAACGATTCCAGCTTTCTGGAAAGGAGCAACACGGCAGCAGAGTATAGCAGAGCATTTACATGCCACCTGGAAGAGCTGCATTGCAAAAACTGAGCAATTAGATCACCATAAAAGACATTCATAAGCAGAGTAAGCAAGGAATCTTCATCAAAATTACACTTACCACATCTTCAAGATCATTGTCGAGTACATATATAAGACTGGTACCATCAATAATCAAGGCCACATTATCACTTTCGTCATTACTTTCAATACTGGCATTTGCTTCTTCTAAGCTCCTTCGACATGAATCCAACGAGTTGCTATTTATTACAATTTGCCTCATGTTTCTTGTCAGAAGCCTCGATGAGAAGCCAATGGATATGGCAGTTTCTTGCTTGTCACCAGTCAAGACCCATACTTTTATCCCTGCAATTCTGAGAGATTCTATTGCTTCTGGGACACCACGCTGCAATTTGTCTTCAATTGCAGTGGCTCCTACTATCCTAAGGCTAGTCTCGATGTTTCCAGCAACCTTTCTTAGCAATCCAGCCCTACCAATCAAGGCAGTGCTTGCCGCCTCAAAGGAAGAATGCCATTGCTCAAACTCTGAATCGTTCAGCTCTCTCATCCCAACAACAAGAGTTCTCAACCCATCAGATGAGTAAGCATGAAGTTGCTTCTTGGTCGCTTGTATAACATCACCATAGGATTCATCCATGACATTAAACATGGATGAGTCTGCACCTTTTACAAAGAGTTTCACCGACATGTCGGGGCATCCCAATATCACTGACATTCTTTTTCGGTCACTATCAAACTCATGCAATCCCAAAACATTAAACCTGCACTGGGCAAAGAGAAAAGGAATAAATGCTATAGGCCACCTACTGTGAGATGCAATGACAATAAAAATTAATGGCAAAAAAAGTAGCCATCACATGTCTAAATTACCTTTGCATTTCTCCTCGCACGTTAATAACTATATGACCAGAGGTTCTCTCTATAAGCAAGAAACCATATGCAGCTGCTGCATAGACTAATGCTTGTTCATCAGGGGACTCCCCTTGATAATCTACCAGCTTTACATTGGGATCAGATGTGTTGGTAACAATTGGCACAATCGTATTGCAAGCTGCCAGTGAGAGGAAAAACTCATTCGCACGTCTTGCCTCTTCTGTTGCCTTGCCAGTTTTCGTCAACTGAAAAAGCACAGGATCAACTCTCACCCTCATCTTTGGCTTCAAAATATTTCCATCAACTGTATCGTGACAAATTCAGGCATCATCAAAAGTGTCAGTCAGTCAGTCAGAGGAAAGACATACTATCAGAATAATTATTAGGAAACTAGTTTTCTTTACCTTCAATGGAGTATCCTGGATGCTCGCTGTCAGCAGGTTCCCTGTCAGAGTAATCTACACCTCCTATGCAGGCACATTGAAATTCCATCTTGTTGTCCGTGAGAGTACCCGTCTTATCAGAGAATAAATACTTAATCTGCCCTAAATCTTCATTAATGTTCAAAGCCCTGCATTGAAAACTTGAATTTGAAGACTCGTCATACATCTGATCGTCTCGGGTCATGAAGTATGCTTGACCAATACGGACAAGCTCCATCGATATGTAGAGAGAAATGGGTATCATGATCTGGTACACGATGACTGCCATAAAGAAGGTGAAGAATATCTCCCACCCCCAACCATAGTAATTATGATTCTTCCCTCCTGGTTTCTCGGCGTAGTCCTTTCTCCTATAAAAGAGAATAGTGTCCAAGTCATCCCTGTGCCGTCTCAACCACACAGCAGCGGTCGCAGCTGCAGTTGTACACAAGACGATCAGAAACAAAGAGAGTAGAATGATCTCTAAATTCATCCGTGTCTCTAGCCTACTCCTCTTTGATGGTGCTCCAGAGTTGTTCAGCATAGCTTTCGTCTCCCCACCAGCATACACAACAACCCCTAATGCCCAAGCAGTGTTCTTAAGCTCACATCCTCTAAGAATAATATTAGAAGGTCCAAGGGAGAGCCTTCTACCATCAATTTCCATGTTGGCTTGAAACCCATATATGTTCCTATTAGGTTTCTCACACTTGATAAATCCATTAAAAGACTCCATATCAGCAGCTTTGAGAAGAGTCTCCTGCTTGGCATACCTCGTCTTCAAATTGGACTCTCCATCTAGATTAGTCGTCTGCACATAGACAACCCCAGTAGGATCACTCGTAGCCAACAGCACCATGTCACAAGGAAGAGTCTGGTTAGATTGGACTTTAATAACTTCCCCAACGCGAATATGCTTCCATTTCTTTTCTTGAAACTGATTATCCTCAAACACTAAAGCCAACCTATTGTTCTCAACGCTATCTGATCTATGTCTCCGGAAATCCTCATAAGCATCTTTGATAGCAGAAACCAAGAGAACAAAGGCAAGGGGCATAATTGATGCACCTCTGCCAAAAACTGCAAGCTGAGGAAGCTGATTGAGCACTGCTATTACTAGGAAGTAAATGTAAGCAACTCTATGGAACTGTTCAAACAAGTTCCTGGGCAAGAAGGTGAAGACAGAGTATTTAGCTGTCTTAATAGAATTCCCAGTGAACTCAAACCTTTCGTTAGTTCTGTCAGGATCGTTAATATAAATCAAACGAGCATCTTCGTCTTTGATCTCTTTCTGAGACATGCTTAACATCTCAGAATCAGCTCCAGCAGATCCATGGCGAATACGCTTTGATCCCAAATCTCCCAAATCACCAAAAGTAACTTCTCTGACGGAATTTTCTTTAGAAGAAACGCTCCATCTTGCAGATACACCCAAAATGGGATCGTGATGAGGCGGTTTATTATCTATTGATTTCCTCGAATCCATTCTCGGGGGACAATGAATAGCAGAAATTTTAGAAATTTATCTCTGATCAACTGGAAATTTCATTGAAACCTCCCGAAGAAGATGATTTCGAGTTTTTCCCAGAAACCCCCCCGGAGCTCGGAATCAGCTACCCTCCCAACGAAAATGGAATTGATTCGGCAAAAATGACCTAGCAATTGTGCAAATGAGTAGATCCAGATCCTAAACCCTCATTCAACACGAAGATGAAATTGATCCAGCAAAATTGACCTAAGCAATCTCCAAATGCGTAGATCCGGATCTTGACGAATTTTCACTTTTGCAGCGCGCTAAAATAAATCTCCACGAGAAATGGAATGAAGAGAAAGAGATGAATAAGAGATTCAGGTGACGCAAGCCAATACGTCAATACGAAGAAGCATTAATAAAAAAAAATAAGGAAGAAGGAATAATTAACGAGAAGAGATAAAGGCTAATAAATGGAGTTTCGTAATCTGTTCTGCGAAGGTACATGAAGACGAAGAATGAGAACGAAGACTTGACAGAGATAGAGAGAGAGAGATCTGGAGACAATGAGGAGAAGGAGAAGGTCGGAAGAAGAAGAAGAAGTCGCCAATGGCTGGCGACGTCGAAGAATCTTTTTTTTTATATAATTTATTTATTAAATTTCATTTTAGGCACGAAAATAAAACACAGATATGAGAAAGTGAGGAAAAGTCATGTCGTGTTGGTCCAGAGAAGCACTCCAAATTCATTGCCTTCTAGAACTTTTGTTTTTTTTATAAGAGCCGCCGTATACATTTTATTTTCTTTGCTTCTAAAATGTTTTTGCTATAATATATTTTTACTTTAAAAAGACGTGATTATTATGTAAAATTTACGTGGATTAAAGTATAGATAAGTAGTGATAGTGGTTATCAATCTTTTCTGATAGTTAATTGAAACTATTACTCACCTAAATATCCTTTATGATTAGAAATTTACGAGTTAATCATAAAATTTTTTTTTTTCTTCAAGTATCTCTCAGTATAAATATTGAATCTTTGGATCTGGTATAAGTTTAGAATTTTATTATGTCACGTATATATTTCACTATCCAATATTTGGAGTTTGAATTGAATTTGATGCTTTGAATAATTCAATTTTGTTTTTATCCAGAAAATATGCATTAAAATGAAAAGAAAAGTATATGAATATATATGAGACTGCGTTGTATGGATTCATAACCAAATGTCATTTGATAGAGATGGAAATTTATTGCTATAATTAGACTGAAAATTCTCTGGTTGACATTAAAAAAAGAAGGTAATATACAAAAGGATATTAAACCAAAAAGCTATATATCAAATTAATGGATAAAACAGAAAAGAATTTTTGCATACTAAATTATTCTCACGTCTGCCATGAATTATCCAACGGGTATAAAATGGTCCACATCATATATTTGTTCTGAATACGACGCAGCGTGAGTGTATACAATGTATATTAGTATTAACCAATATAGTAAATCTATACGTTTTAAAAACAATATAGTATAAACTACGTAAAATTCCGTAATCAAAATGGTAAACACTACGTAGATTTATATTGTTAGCATAAATTACACAAAATAATACATCCAACTTAAAACTACATTATGAACTCGGTGAAACAACATATAGAAAACCAAACGGATTCATAGATATTGGTCGGGCTAATTGCTAATATAAATTGAACCGTGTGTGAATTTTCAACATATTTGATAGAGCTTTTCTTTTTCTTTTGGGTCAAAAAAGCTTAATTCTATTGAAAACGGTGATTGAATTTGAGACTAACGAAAATTCAACGTTATAATTTAAAAACTAGTATTACGTTTGGAAGAGTCAACTCTATTTGTCATAGAGTGGTTTACGCGATTTGGCGAGTGTAATGTCGTTCTTTTTAATACATTTTAAAGTATACACATATTATAAATAGAAACATTATATTAGTGTCACTAATAAATGATAAACTGGTAATCTGATTTCCAGTCTGTCATACTCAATCAGATCAGTTGTGTAATTAATAAACAAAGGGGGGAAAAAAGACAAACATGTCAAAACTAAAGAAGAAGAGAGTCATCAAAATTTTGAAAGCATCCATTAACTAACTAATTTAAATCTGGAGGAGACTATGGGATGGTTAGTGGTTACAAACAAGGGGGAATAAATAAAATGTCAAAGACTGGGATGAAGAGGCTCACATATCACAGATTCACATGGCCACCCATACAGACGTAAAAATTTCGAAAAACACGATTTCCACGCCCTTTTATATATTTTTCTTGATTATATTACTATTAACAATTAGGGGATTTATTGACACTTTAAAGCTATATATGTATTCTAATAACAAAAGCAAAAATATTACTATAACATGATTGGAACCAAGTTGTATGTAAGTATGATCATTAAACAACTTTTTATACATTAATTATTCAACTAACGACATGTTTATGCTATAACAAGAGGAGCAATGGAGGAGGATTGAATGCTCGCAATGTAAAACTGAAAAGTTTATAACCTCTGTTCAATTCTTCTATATATAGGCTCAAATGTAAAACTGAAAAGTTTGAGCTAATATCCTAATATGTTTTTCTAGTAAGGACCGAAATGTAATATTACTAAATCAAGGCTGATTCTAGACGTGTTATTACTAAACGATCTTCTTTCGATCTCTTCCGTTAAATCTCTCTGACTTTTCTAAACGCCGTACCTCTATCGTGGCCGGTAAATTCATCGGAGCAAAATTGAAATTGCATCAAGCTTTGATTGGTCCTCCACCGATCGATTGATTGGACTAGAGAGAAACGCAGCTAAAAGCTGTATGATCTGCTTCCGGATTGAGTCTCCATGGCTAGTGGAAGCAGCATCAGACTCAATGGGTTGTTTGAGAACGCGGAGGTGACTACCAGTGGTAGACCAGTGCTTCGCCGCAATGAAGTTGAGTGTTTTCTCCTCTCCTCCGTCGACTTAGATTCCGAAGATGATCCGCCGCGATTCACCGCTTTGAAGTCCGGAAACCTCATCCTTACCACTCATCGTCTCATATGGATTCCTTCTCAGTCAAACGCATCCGTTCCTTCTTCCGTTCCTCTCGCCGCCATTACTCACATCTTTTCACATAAGAAATCAATCAAGGGTATGTTCCATTCACCGAGAATCCGATTTCAAGTGGATTCGGGCTCGGTTGTGGTGACTATTGTGTTCAGGGGGAAAGGGGATTTCGATGGATTTTTGACGAAATTTTGGGAATGTTGGAGAGGCAGAGCATGGGAAGAGGAGGAGAAGAGCGAGAGTGAGACTTCTCGGTCAGGATCTGGAACTGTTGCGCAAGGTTTATATGGAAACGATGGAACGGTGAGGATGGTGGGATTAGCTGGGATATTGAGGAAGGAGCAAGAACAGTGGGAGAGCACAGACAAGAGCTTGCAAGATGCTTTTCAGGATTTGAATGCTCTTATGGTACTACCCTTCTTCTTCCTTCTCAGCCTTTTATGGATAGATGATAAGTCTGGAACATGTCTTTCAAATGCTTAAATTTCGAGTGGTTGATTTGTTCTTTGTGGTGCGTGATCTTGATGAGTTGATCTGCTACTGTTTTAGGAGCTCTTAGTCTCTAGAAGGAAGGGCTTGTAATTTGATTATGGTTTTTTTGTTTCAACAAGAAAGATTGTGTCTTTATTCTAGTACTCTTATTGGGGTTACAGAGTAAGGCTAAAGAGATGGTGAGTCTGGCAGAAAAAATGCGGCAAAAGCTCTTGTCTGCGCCTAGTAGTCAAAACGGTTCAACTGATGATGAAGAAATGGGGTCCAAAGAAGAAATGCAACAATGGATGTTGAGCGTTGGTATTATCTCCCCAGTTACAAAGGAATCTGCTGGCGCCTTGTATCACCAAGAATTATCCCGCCAGGTTCTCTTCCGATTACTTTGCAACAGAGATATTTGTGTTTATTAGCTTATGTTGTTCAACTTCGAAATAGATGTTTTCCATTCAATGGCAGCTGATAGGATATTGATATGAAGGGCATTTGTTAGGAGTATGATTATTTTGATCGATGTTTCTTAAAATATATGACTCTCCTAGTAGAGAACCTTTTTTGAATGTATTATCCTCCTGGAAAATGTGTTGGAATCTGGGAAATTCTTGTTCTTCAAGTCCTTCAGACTATAAGAATTTAAGGTTGAAATCCTTATTTGCATACCTGCAGTTGGCAGATTTTGTCAGAATCCCATTAGAACAAGCTGGGGGGATGATCAGCCTTACTGATATGTATTACCACTTCAATCGTGCTCGTGGGACAGGTTGGGGCTTTTAAAACTATAATATTTTGGTTCCCAGTACTTTATTCTGGTTTTTTTTCGCTTCAGCCTGTAAATCCGAAATCTTTCTTTGCACAGAGTTGATTTCTCCAGACGATTTGTGGCAAGCTTGTACCCTCTGGGAGAAATTAGATGTGTATGTATATTTAAAACTTTTTTTCAATTTTCTTTTTCAAGTTCAAAATTTTAAGCTTGTTCATCCAATATGTAGAAATTGATCTGTTATGTATTTTTGATTGGTAGTCCAGTAATGCTGCGGAAGTTTGATAGCGGTGTGATGGTCATCCAAAACAAGTCCCATAGCGACGAGGAGGTATTCTTAAACCTCATATTCTTTTTGATTCCTCTTAAGAAAGTTCTCATTTTTCTTGCTACGGATGTGTCATATCATATCCACCTGATGAAATATATTTCTGGCCATTTTAGGTTATGAGTAGAATCAGAATGCTTGTGACCAAAGCAGAAACTCTAAGAACCGGAGTCACTGCTAGTGATGCAGCTTTGACACTGAAGATAGCACCAGCCATGGCCAAGGAACATCTACTAACAGCAGAGACCAAAGGTACAAAAAATCCAACTCCAATCAAAGCCTGCTCGTTGAAACATTCATCTATCAGATTTATGCGATGCTCACGCTCCCATTTGTTTTGAGAACAGGTTTGCTGTGTAGAGATATGAGCCCAGACGGGCTTCGATTCTATTTCAACCTGTTTCCTGAGATCGATCCCACCAATCTCCATATGTAAGTCAAATAACAGCCATGACGTATTTTCTGTTGTGTTACCTCTTTGAGAAACTACATAATTAACCTTTGTACTTGCGTTCTTATCATCTGGCAGAATCAAGGACTTTGGGACGTACGGTGAATGGGTCAAAGCGACCAGTTTGTTGACCGTATGACAAGTTTTTGTTGTAGACTATTTGTAATAACACATACAAAAATATACAAACCATCTTATGCATTTTGACCCAAAAATGCCATTAACTTGTATAATTTGTTTTTAATTGTGGGGAAAGTTGGTTAAAATTTGTTTTCTTTTTTACTTTTGGTGTTTATTCGAATGTGTGAAATGCTTGCAACACAATTAAATTGAGAAAATTTAGTTTGAAGCAGTTTTGGGTTTTGCTATTGTAGGCCACTAACCACTTGAAAAATGATCAACTCGGTTGGAAATTGATTTGCACAAAAGCCAATAATGCCTGGTTATCAAAATAAACAAACTTTACTATTGCAAGTTTGCGTAGAAACTAGAAAGGTAAAGAAGTGATGGATTTGGAATTAGTCAGCTTCGAGGGCTTCGATCTCGTACCAAATGTCTTCCAAATACTCATTGATGAAAGTCACAGCGTCTTGCACTCCTCTAATGGCTTCCTTCAAAGCGTTATCATACTCTGCATCAGCTTCTGCTTCCTCTGTTCCTGCAGCTTCAGTAATCTCATGAAGATGTACACACTCATGCTGCATGGGCTTCTTGAATTTGCAGTTCTCATGTGTCAGCATTCTTTCGGACGGTCTCCCTGCCTTCTTCAGTACCTGTATTGTGACGGTCTGCGAAAAAAGGAAACATTTGTTCAGCAACTTAAAACTTAGTTCAGCGACCATAAGATATCAAGACTTGAGTAAAATGGGAATGAAACCAGATGCAATTTCTGCTTCTCTTGAGTTTGAATGTCACTGAGCAGTTGAGCAAGATCAGCTCTTCCAACTTCTGGATTCGAAAACAGAGACTCCATCTCACGCACCTGCATTGCATTGTCATCGAAGTCTCAATCTTTAACAACATTGTGAAGGTAATCAATTAAAAAAAAAAAAATCTAATATAAGATAGAGACTTGTTTTGAACATTCGTTGAACTCCGCAGTAATCTCGCTGCACAGCTTCTGATAAAGTGCTTCAGCACCAGATTCCACATACTCTGAGAATCCACTGATAATTGAATATGAAATCATAGACAGATTAATGGAGGAAGATAATTAATCAGCGTTACATGTGAAGTAACCAAACATGTAAATCCAGAAATATGCCAAAGAATAAAAATAATCACTTTCCTAATTTCTTAACCTTATTTGCCTCAATTTCAACACCTTGCAACAACTATGAAACGCAGGACAATGGATGAAAGGAGATGGAACTTGACAAAACCACAACGACAGAAGTAACTAATAGCATAAACTCTCCCAGAGATTTCGAATGATCAATCGAACCTTTTGAGCTTGGAGTAAGCCTGGGCTCGACGCTGCTGAATCTCCAGCAGTCTACGAAGCAGAACCAGGGTTTGAGAGGCGACGCCGGAGGCCACCGTAGAACTAGTAGACCCGCCGCCGGAAACGCTGCATTCGATTTCGATATCTCCGGTGATGGAAAGCTTATTCTGGAAATCTTCGGCACTCATCCTCCGATCTTTCTCTCCGACTCTTTCGTCTTCTCAAACACGACAGACAGAGAGAAGAAGCAAAGTAACAAGAGAAAATTGCAAACTAGTCGGTTTAACCGATTTGAGTAAGTTGAGCCGTAATTTGATTTCTAAACCGCTTTGAAATTGAGTCTTCGGGTTGAGGCGGTTCTTCGGTTAAACAAGTGCTATTCATCAGAAAATACTTGTGATCTTTTAAAAATGACAATCATCCAAAAAAACACATGTTCATCGTCTGATACATCATTAATTAAGAAAACTTTAACATTTTTGCAAATGAACATAAATCCAATTTATACAATAATCTGCATATTTTGGAGTGGAAAAAACAAAATGTTGAGGTATTTATTACCATAGAACAAACAGGGAAACCAATAAAATTCTAATTAGTCTTCAGTCACATACCTATTCTTTCTTGCTCCCAATGCAACTCTCTGAAACAAATCCCCAAATTTAACAAAGAAAAAAAACAAAATGGTTAAGTATTTGGCTATTTGCAGAAATAGTTCACATGCTTTGATCTACTTGTATGCGACTATTAATCGTCTTAACTGAGAATATTTTGGTGTATGCTTTGATTCCGGTTAGGAAACGGATGTAAGTCGGCTTCATAGATCCGCTAGCCGGTATTGCTCTTATGTTCGGGACAAGATACTCGGCCACCTGAACCACAAATTATGATTCATGGAACTAGAGATTAAAGATCATGTTTTAACTTGTGTTATGGTTTATGATGGACAAAAAAAGGAAAAAGAAGAGACTTTGGTTTCTTACCACTTCGGATGGCTCAGCTAAAACATTAATAAAGAACTTGGCCTGCAATGGAGAAGATATTAGGGGAATCTCTTGGAAAGGAAGAATCTAAATATTGCCTCGAGTAAAGTCACCAAACTTGTTTTGTTGTAGCTCCGGACATGAGCAGATCAGTTGTGACCATTCCAGGCTGCAACAATAACCCAGAGAAACACATTACAACTATGATCATGTTTAGATCTTGAAAATTGTCTGATTTTTCAAATAACAATAATATATCCATTCTATTGATCTTTCTGCGCATATATCGAAAAAAGAAACAACAAAACTTATAGAAAAGGCTCAGAAACTGTAACTAGGAGGAAAAAACATTGACAAATTCATGGGATAGGAAAGAATAACCGAAAGCAAATGAAATAGATATCTTGAATACATACCGATAAATTGTGGACGACAACATTTTTGACATCTTGCATCTGCAACTCTGCCTATAAAAGACAGAAACAAGTAGAGAAGTTATATAAGGAGAAGGGAAAATGAAGAGAAATTCAACAGATATTACTTTGGCAATACCTGTAATGACTTTGTCAAGTGAACAACGCTCCGTTTAGTTGCACCATATGCAGCAAATCTGTCGTCAAACGTTAGTCAAGAAAATGCTATTAGACATTACAGACAAGAGAGCCTATAAATCATATTCCCAAGAAACATCAATGAATCTATGAACCTGGGTGTTGGTCTCCCATCTGAACCAGCTCCATCAATATTGAAGATATGACCACCTCGAGATTGGGTCAACATCATATTAATTGCCTAAGAACCATGAACACATGTCAGTCAATCCAACTGATAATAGCCTAAGACACGCTGAATGAATCTCCTTATATGTCTATCCACTACCTCTCGGCAACATAACATCAGACCAAGAGTATTGGTTTTCACAACTTCACTGCATAAAGGTTTCAAAGAGAAGATGACTGAAACCAAAACATAGAAACTAACGAAGAAAGGGATGAAGCTTAAAACAAAGACTTACATAAGATCCTCATCCGAGGCCTCTGACAAAGGTTTAAAGCTATATGCATTAGATCCCGCATTATTGATCTGTATCATCATCTCAAGACAGTATTAAGACAATGGCACAAGACATCTACGGTTATAACATTAAAAAGAAAATATAACAAAACACTCTGAACAGCATTAACATAGATGACACAGGAGATGTTTTGTAATAGTTAGAAGCTTAATCGGAGAAAGAAAAAAGATGTATACCCAAATGTCAATGTATTTCAGATGCTTCTGACTATAAGCTACGAGTTCCTTCACATCCTTCCCTTCCCTAACATCACACTTAGTTCCCTATTAAGAGAAAATGGTTTAAGCATTACTCAAAGCAAAAAACTTAGAAGAAGGCACGGCGTGAATGGGAAAGAAGAGTAAAAGAAGGCGGTACCCACACATGCTCCCCAAATTCTTCCTTAAGACTCTGAACAGCAGAATCAACTCGTTCAGCTGCACGACAGGAACAGTCATAGCAAATATCTAGTGAGGTTTGTTTCTATTACCATCCTCACTTGTTTTGATTGTTTCTTAGTGACACACAAACTCTAGAAAAGCTCTTCAAGGTTCTTACCTGATCTAGAGCAAATGACAACATTGTCGCCTGCTTTCAGAAACTCTCTAGCTAATGCATATCCTATACCTGACCAATCAATCAAATCAAACACCACTACTTAGAGACACAATGAGATTATGAGTTTCGGAAATTCAAAAATATGTTTTTTTTGTTCCTTCTGAATTAAACGAATTCGTGAGGTTTAACACCAGAGTAAATCGACACCTTTGGTTGAGCCAGTGATCAATACGTTATACGGATGCGTCATAGGTTCTCTTTTCCCTGAGATACGACGAGCTTCCAACGCCGCAGACGGCGGAGTAACCGAGAGGTTTTGGCGCGAAACAACGATAGCGAGACCGCAGCGTTCTGCGAGTAACCGACGCCGGCAACGAGGAGAGAGATACGGAAGTTGAGTGACATTTGAGATGGAGGAAGAGCGAAGCCTAAGCAACGGAGAAGAAGAGATATGTAAGCCATTCGAAGTAGCCATTACAGAGAATCCCAGAGAGAAGAGAGAGAGAGAGAGATTGCGTAAGCAAGTCAGCTCCTCGAGAGGACAATACACGTGGCGAAATATAAGATAAATAACAAACTCCAATTATTGTTCAAAAATACAACAAAGCCCCCCAAAGTTTGGAGACTTTATGTTTCTAACCCCTGTACTATTGATTACTCTAAGTATAAATACTCTCGTCTGCTTATACATACACAAACCAATTCCGCCAGCGACTAAACCTACAAGAGAGATTAAATTACTTGCCCTTAGACCGCCTGCGCCGTGCTCCAAGGAGTTTAAGCATGTTATCAGTAACATCAGGTGGAGAAACTGCACCCTCATTGTGCTGGCCACTACTATTCTCAGAGGTATGAGTCAACCAAGCCAATGCCTCAACAGCTGCATCTTTCTCAGCGAGAGTTTTGTTCCTCTGAGGTTTTCCAACGAACTGCATTCCTTTAAACTCCACAAGTGCTCTAAACTCGTTCGTCTTGAGATGTTTTGTTTTGTACTTTGGAGGTGAGTGTCCAGCTCTCATCAAAAGTGTCTGAAGGAGACTCTTCGGGTTTGTCCCGTCTTTGGAGAGTTTGTTTTCTCCTATTTGCGGTTGGCTTGGCCTCTTTGTGTCACGGCCAAAGACGAATCTGCCTTCGCATTGGTCTCCAGCTACGAGTTCTTGAACTGCAAGCATGAGGTATTTGCCTTCTTTGTGGATGTCCATGCTTGGATCTTCAAGCTGCACAGTGTAAAGATACTAAAGGTGTTAAGAGCTGCACTACACACTTTTTTCTTTTTAAAGTTGAGAAAAAACTTGCCTTCTTTTGAAGAAGCTTATCGAGTTCTTCCTTCAGCTTTACGAAGGAATCAGCCAAATTTGGATCCATGAAGAAATCGATGTACCCATCAAGCATTTTAAGATGTCCCACCTGGAAACAACAAGATTCAAACCATTCAATCCCGCAATATTCCGTAATCTGACTAATGTAAGGATTAAAATGAGGAAAATCAGAGAAATCACCTGTACTCCAGAGTTCAGTGCACCACCAAAAAGAATCAAACTGGAATCAGGGACACCAGTGGAATCCCGTATGAGCACTGCATTGACCTTTACTTTCTCTCCAAAGACTAGCCAAGGGTATGGAATCGTCGGGAACCGCGAATTAACAGAATTCTGAAACATAGAAACCGTAATAAACCACTTAAGTAAGCTATGGCGGTATCGAGAGACTCAAGTAATGTTCTTGGGAAATATGATTAAAGAGGCTCACGGCATATAGTGATACTTGGCCATCATCCATTGTCTTGAATGACATAGAAGTCTCTCTGTGCTGTGCAAAGAAAAAGGACAATATGGTAATTTCACTGAACCCTGTGACAGAAAAAAGACACTGACCCAGAGACATAGGTACTTAGACTTACCACAACAGATGCTATTCCGGGGAATAGGCCAGAGCAAATGATAGCACGAACCAGAGACTGGTTGTGACTTAGCTTGTTGTTGAGAGCTGAATCATCATGTACTAAGCCAGCTTCTTTCAGAATATAGTTGAACTGCTTTCTCAAAGAATGTATTGCCTGAAGCGTCTGAGCAGAGAGGAAATTCCTCCAACAGTACTCATAAGCCGATCCTTCTCTTTCAGCATTTTTCCACCCTTCAAAGGCACGGACAAGTGCCATATGGTCACTGTAGTCTTTTGCTGAGAATCTCAACTTGGCTGATAAAGCTAACTAAATAAAACAAGGAATCATCAGATGTTCTCTCAATTTGCAAGATTAAACCACAGATTTTTTCATACTAAAGCTATATCTGTTTACAATCCACCACGAACGCTTTATGTTTCAAGAACAGTTATTTGCCAATTAATCAACCAATCAGTATACATTCATGATAAAAATGAAATGTTCATCCATGAGTCCTTATACTTACGTCCTTTTTATCTTGAGGTAGAAGGAAAGGATCTCTGACACTGAGCCCTGATACAATTGTCAGGATCGGATCAAAGCAGCGGAAGATGGCACCCATTATCAGCATTTTCCCCAGCTTGGGATCAACTGGGAGAATCGATAAGAGTTTTCCTGGTTGGCACAGGTCAAAAAGAAAGCAAGCAGGAAAATCAGCCATGAAATATGTAGGTATAAGAAAAAGTTGGAACATGCTTTGTACAGAACTTAGAACACAAACCAAGATCCGTCAGATTTTCCTTTTCATCCAGTGCTCCAATCATTTTCAGGAATCCAATAGCATTTTGAACCTGTAATGATATTTACAGTTAGTTAGACTAATCTCGATCCAGACAATTAGAATAATATTTTCCAGATACAAAGATTCTGATCATGAATCAAAGGCCAGTTGGTGAAATCCCCATAAAAGCATGTATCTGTCACTTACGGCCAAAGGCTCTGGAGCCTGAAGTGCAGCTGACAAGAATTCTGCAATGCTATCAACCTGAAGACTTTTAATTTGCAGGCAGAGAGAGTTTAAAGGAGTTCTCAGAAGTTCAGGAAGTTGATACTCCGCGAAAGCTTCATACACGCATTTGGGGTACAGGTGATAGCATTCTCCAGGAAGCAGACGCCCAGCTCTTCCCCTTCTCTGAAGGCCAAATAGGGGGGAATGTTGAGCATATCAAATGAGAAAGCTATCAAAAGATGCACCAGAAAGCAAAATAGATGTTTCTGAAATTGCAAGTGTAAGTGTGTAACCATGCAATCAAATCATTTAAAGGAGTCGATGTAGTGAAAGTAGGTGTAACCATGCAATCAAATCACTAAAAGGAGTCATAGTTTTTAGCATAATGAATTCACCTGTCGAGCAGAAGCTTGAGATATCCAGGAGGGTAGCAAACAAGGTGTATTGTTCAAAGCATCATAGGTGGTTTCTTTTGCCTTTCCACAGTCAACCACAAAAACTACATCGTTTATTGTAATACTAGCTTCTGCCATGTTTGTAGCAAGAACAATTTTGCGAATATTAGGAGGTGCTCTCTCAAAAATGAGTCTCTGCGGAAACATCAATAAACAGAGGGACACATGTTAAATAAGTTACAATAAGTACTTCTCCAGAGTCATGACTCAAATTGAAAGGAAACGAAGTAACAAATGAGGAGATATATCGACCTGTTCAGCAGTTGCCATTGAACCGTGGCACATCAATAGCAAGACCCTATTGGGATCCCCCAACAGAGGATGGGCTTTAATTTGGTCGCTCAGGGATCTGATATCATCCCATCCTGTCAAAAAGACTAATACAGCACCTGGTCGTTCTTTGCGGCATATGTGACAGAGAACAGCCTCAATGAGATTAAATCCTATGCAGTCAGGCATCCAAGACGAAAGTGAATCACGTGTCCTAGAGTTATAGCTTTCAAAATTTGACTTGCTGAGAGCTTCCTGCAATTTTGAAGAAAGGTCAGTCAACAGAACAAATGTTAGGATGAACATGTGAGCTAATGTTAATGGAAGATTTGGTCTGCTCCGCAAACATACTTTGTCAACAGAAACATAGATTAGTAAACTTGCAAATTAGCAGATTACCATGCACCTGTCATCCGAAGCTTAAAAATTTAATTCTAAGGAAATTCCATTTTATGTAAAAAAAACTAGCTAAATACCTCAACAAGAGTAGTGATCAGGTTTTTTCTTTTGCGAGGCATTAACTGTTTTTGCGTTTTCCACGTCTTTTCTTGGCCATAATCATCAACTTGGTTAAAAGAGGACAACTTATATCCCGTTATTTCCAGTACATCCTCCAAAAAATGTGCCTTCACTGGATGTGTGAAGCCCTGAAAATATATACGTTCAAGGCGTCACAGAGAAATAAATCGAAACACGGAAAGCGTAATGAATATCCAGAGTGTCAAGATTAATTGAGGAAGAACATTGTCTTACAGGAATGTGAATGGTAGGCGCCCCTCCATAATAATTAGAAAAGAGTTCAGCATTCAAAGTGGCACTCATGAGAATCAATCTCAGATCTGGACGCCGTGGAAGAAGCTCCTTCAACACAATAATTAAGAAATCTGCAACCAAGAAGCAAAGGACATAAACAATTATGAGACTCAATTTTCAGAAACCTAAACATACATTAGATATATAGAGTACGTACCTTCATTCATGCCCCTTTCATGAATCTCATCAACAAAAACATGTGTTACGCCATTCAAATTGCGATCACTAAGCAGCCGTCTGAGTAGGATACCACTTGTACAAAATAGAAGATGGGTATTTTTTCCTCTCATTCCTTCTAGCCGAACTTTAAACCCAACCTATCAATAAACAAGCATCATTAAACAAATTTTTAATGCTAATTGGAGTAATCAGACAATCTTGCAAATTGGTGCTCAAATGAAGCTTAAGCATCTTTGCTAACCGTTTCACCAAGAGGTTCTCCTCTCTCGGCTGACACTCTTTCTGAAACTGCCATGGCAGATATTCTCCTCGGTTGTGTACAAATGATGCTGCAGAATGCTCCTCGACCAGACTCTATCTCTGATTCTAAAATGTATTGTGGAAGCTGAGTTGTCTTACCACATCCAGTCTCCCCAGATACAACTATTACCTGAGAATATTGACAGTCGAAGTCGTACAATAAAAATTGATTTCCCTGAATGGCAGTAGCAAGGCAAAGATTCTCATCTCGAAAAGTTCACCTGGTTTCGAGCAATAGCTTGAAGAAGTCTTTCTTTGTCCTTGAATGAAGGCAAAGATTTCCGGAATTCCAGCATCGTCCGTCCCTCAGGGGATTCCTATTATTCAAGCAAACAACTACAGCTTTAGTTAAAAGTCTTTGATGGAAAGATAAGGGTGCCAAGGTAAAGATAATTCAGTAATACCTGCCAGGCTCTCTGCATATTGCGCATCCGCATGCTTCTCCTCTGAAGTACCTTCTCCATAACAGAACCATCGAGAAATGAATCAGAACTTTCATCGGAAAGTTCTTCAGTCTGTTTAGAAGATTGAGAATCATCAACACCTTCACTAGCCTTTCCTGAACTTAGTTGCTGTCTATCAAGATGTTCCTGGAGGAGTCCCTCTACCCTTCTTTGCAAACTCAAAGGAAGTACCACCTGCACGATGAGATGCATAACAATTACAGCATAAAACTGCAAATAAATTGTGCCTTATATGGTTTTGACAAATCAAGGGAGGCACTGTTACCTCCCGTTGTGGTCGCTTATCATCCAAATCTGGCCGGTAGTTGGGAAGAGGAACCTTGCTTGCAACAACCACTTTTCCGTAAATTTCGCTGTTAGGTTGGAACCAAGAATCCAAAGAAACAAGAATCACGTTTAGTACAGTCCTGTACATTTTTCATAATAAGAAAAAAGGTTATTGACCCAATAAAGGTCTGATATCTAAACCTGTACAGTCCCATTCTCTTGGCAAGATTTGAGATCTGCTCATAATCCCTTCGATCCCTTTTGTCTCTGGAAACAATTTCTTGTTCGCTATCATTGGCCAACAGAATGCCTAACTTCCACTTCCACTCATCAACATTGGCCACAGAAGATGAAGCCTATAACCCAATTCATGCCATGTATCAAACCACTTCTCGTTATAAAAAGTAAAAAAGATCAAATACAAAAGTGTTCAAAAACTCTCATTTACACCAAACTATTGATCGATAAAGCTATCTATCTAGCGTTTCATCCTCACAAACACCTAAAGTTGCCATTTTGAGAAACTTTATACTCTAGAGAATCAACACAAATCCAATCCGAGTAATCTAAATGTCTGATTGATTCCATTTATCTCAACAATTTAACTACTTGAACAAAAGACGAACCTTATGTTCCTCGAATTCACACTCGTACTCATCATCCGAGAACTGTTCCGCAGTGTGCCCAATGAAACGACGACGTATAGGGCAGGAAAATCCCGTGACACTTTCACCATTACAGCTCGAAATCAGAAACGCCGGCGAACTTGTAGAGACCGGCCTATCGATATAAGACCTGCATAAAGGTGGATTTCCCAGTAGAGAGCGACTTATCTTTGTCGTCTGCCCCAACAAGAGGCTTATTCGTTTTGTGAAACGCATTCTAGATAACCAAATGGACGATGAGGCATAGTTATCATCAATTTCGCCGTCTTCACCGTTTACTTCTCGTTCTCCGGCAAAGGAGGTTACTTTCCGGTTCGCTCAGTGCCCAATACAACTGGGTTCTCTCCCAGACAGCGATTATTGGTCGGTCAGACCGGATCGATAGGACTAAGCTTTCAGGGGTCTGTAACTCTGTAGGGTTTAGGGTTTATAGCTTTTTTATCGGTTTACTGTTTTGGACCGGGCTATTTTTGTTTAGGCTTATTAAGTTTTTTTTTCTTTTCTCAATAAAAAATAAAATAACGAGGAATGTAAAATATATAATATATAATATTTTTTTCTATAAAATAAACTAATTTATAAACATGAAAATAAAATAAAAAGAGAAAAACATTTTATTTTCAAATTAATCAAAAAGTCACAGTCAAAAGTTTCAAGTATACCAAAAAAACCATGTTCATTATCTTAATAAATGTGAAAGTCTAATTGAACAAGGATTTTGTGTAAATTGGCATGTGACATTTCATCTTTTTTGTAGGAACATTATTCTAGCATAAATTTGTCCTAATATGTCTTAAATATGGCATCACCAGACTTTATTAGATTTCAGAATATATTACAGTTACGAAGTATTAGTATACACTTTCGATTCGTACACGCTTCTTCTTTTAACACATCATTCTGGTTTGGTAGAAGATGGCGAAGAAGGAGGAGACGAACAAGATGAAGAAGGAGAGCAAAAGGTATAAGAAACATAAGCTCCAAGAGCAAAGATAACAAGAGCAGCCACTCCCACATTCATCATCAACTTCTTCTCTTCTCTTGTTATCTCTTTTCTCCTTATTTTCTCCATTATCCCTTTCCCCATTTTCTTTTCCTTCTCCACCAAGTAACCTAGTTTTTCTTCTGCTGATTTCACCACCTCGCCTACTTCTGTCTCTGCTGATTTCACCACCTCGCCAACTCCTCCAGACCCGGATTTGGGACCAGAGACAGGCCCGGACTTTTTATAGACTACTTCTGGAAGCTTCCACTCTCCTGGCTTTAGAATCTTCTCTTTTCCTCCAGATTCATCCACTGACTTTTTCTCCTGGATCTTCGCTAGAGTAGCTTCTTCCACTAGCTTCCTCTCCTCAGCCTTCTCCTTTGCTTTAACTTGTTCTTGAAGCTTCCTCGCCTCAGCCTTCTCCTTTTCTTTAGCTGCTTCTTGAAGCTTCCTCGCCTCAGCCATCTCCTTTGCTTTAGCGTCTTCTTGCAGCTTCCTAATTAGTTCATCTTTCTCCTCTAGAAGCTGCTTCTTCTTCAGCTCAGCCTCTGCTTCTTCCTTCTCTTTCCTTCTAGATTCTTCTAACAACCTCTTCTCCTCTAGCTTCGCCACCTTCTCCAGAGGGGCAGCCACAGTTTTAGAAGTTTCTGGAAGATTAGCCCTCTTTGTAATCGTTTCCTTAGGCATGGTGATGGTGAGGACATTGTTCTTGAAGCTCCCATGGATCTTATCCACTAGGCAATTCTGTGGAACAGTGAACACCTCGTTGAAACGGCTCCATCTCCGATCAGCCAGGGGACGTTCTCCGGTGACTCTTATCATCTTCGATGTGTGCACATACGTAACCTTTATTTGCTCCTTTGTAAAACCTTTAAAAACCCATTCAACATCAGAATTAAACCACCATAATTAGTCCAATATCCCAAAATTACTATTATTGTATACCAACCTGGAAGATCAATGTTGAGAAGAGTGGCTTCAGGTTGATCTTTCCATTCGGATTTGGGGACAAGATCCTCGTACTGAACCCCCAAGCCTGTTCCTTTTTGTTGCTGTCTCGCTGCCATTATTAATTACTGTTGTTCTTCTTTCTGATGGTCTCTTCGGAATTGGTTTGATAATAGTGTTAAGGTTTATTGCTCTCCATATATATATAATACTTGAATTTCTGCAATACCAACACTTCACCATTTTCTCTTCTGTTATGCAATGGATATTCCTAGTTTTGCGGCTATGCCTTTTGTTCATCAAAATCTCTTCTTTAGTCTCAGGTCATCATATGTTTCTTCTTTTACAAAGAAAGCATACTTAGAATGCTTTCTTCACAAGTTTGCCTTGTGTTCCCCGAATGACGTCAGTTTAATCAGTTGAGATTTACCATTTACCCACAAATGTTAATTCGATTTAGTTTCAAGAATGATCAATTTAAAGAAGATAACTGTTTGCAGAACATCAAGAACGTAATTAGAAGAATGTTCCAGGTTGCATTAACTCTGAACATAACATGACACAGATTCATGGATCTCTGTTGCTAGGCTAGAAGAACAACTACACTGCGAAAAATACTCCCGGGATCAAATCAGATAACCGAAAGAATTTATCTACTCCAAGCTTTTGTAGCTTTTCATCTTCTCAAAACTTGGCTTAAGCTACAAAAAAAGATACCAGAAATGTCAGATTCTAATCATATTCTGTAGAGAAATCAAAACGGAAGTTGAAACAGGTGATGCTACCTTGGGAAGAGAAACAGACAAAATGTAGCAGAAACAAGCACTGTGATTAAGCAGGGCTTTGTGCCAGTAGCAGACGCTGATGTTGACCTGTTTGCAACCAAAAATAAGGGGTTAAGAATCTTAATCTTGTGTCAGAGAATACTGCAACAGATGGAACAGGAAGCTGTGTGAACCATTTTTACCTAGCAACAATGCTCGCAACAGACTCGGTTTCAAGACCAGACCCGTAAGCAAAGAGCGGGTCATAATGTGAATCTCCATAGCTCATAGGCAACTGCTCTGTGTTTCTGAACCATGTAACAGGAAGTTTTCCACTGAAGCCATGGTCCCCAAAGAGAGCATCAGTGATACCTTGGCCTTCTGTTCCTGGTAGCCACGCTGCAACCAATGCTTCGATCGAGGCAACATAAGGTTCCATCACAACTGGTCTGCCTGAAATGACCACAACCACACATTTGACAGCCTGACAAGTGGAGCTAATAATTGCTGGACCGGGGTCCATCATGGTTAGCTTGTCGCTATCTCCAGCTGTCTCTGCATATGGAGGTTCACCAACAGCAATGATCGCATAAGCAAAGTTGTTCGATTTGATGAATTCAGCATCCGGGTTTTCGCGGAAGACAACTTCAGTGTTTTGATCAACAGCTAATTTAACAGCGCCAAGAAGTGTAGTCCCTGAATAAATAAAAAGGTATATTTATTGCTGAAATGATCATCATCTATGTCTTTCATCATTGCTCAAAATCCTTGTTTCACAGCATTAACAGTAGTAACAGACAAGTTGTATAAACTGCAATAAGAGTTGCACAACGTACCTCTCGTGTTTTTGTTACCGCTAAATCCTTGCCAAGTTATGGTCCAACCACCACACTGATAACCTAAATTATCAGCATGAGTGCCAGCGACTAGGATCTTTGAAGTCTTCCGAGGAAGCGGGAGCATAGGATTGGTTTTGTTCCCATTTTTCAGCAGCACAAGGGATTTCCTAACAGCTTCCCTTGCCAAGTCTCTGTGTGCCTAATAGAGATAGAGAACATTCAATCATTGCTCGTATAATACTTGCAACAGATTCTAGCTCAAGAATATTAAGCAACCGACCTGGCTTCCTAGTTCATTGGAAAAACTGTAATCAGCCAAAGGGTTCTCAAAAAGACCCATGGTGAACTTGACAAGCAGAATTCTTCTGACAGCATCATCAATCCGGGTGATAGGAATTACTTTGTTCTTCACCAAGGACGTAAGATCATTGACAAACTCGGTAAAGTTGAAGGGGACCATGACCTGCATATTATTTCATTAGCTAACACAGACATGAGTAAACATTTTCTTTATTTCAGTCCAGGAATGTCTGTTAAGTTTGAAACACAACCATATCAATTCCAGCTTGAATTGCAGCTCGGACGGAAGCTGTATAGTTCGTATGCGGTGGTGAGGAAATCTTATCAACGCCTTGCCAATCCGAAATAACAAAACCCTGCACATATCATAGAGAATATAAGTTGGAATTAGCACTCATAATCTAAGAACTCACACATGCTCTGTAAAAGGCCTATTCAAGACTCTAAAATACACGGAGAAAGAGCAAAATTCATTCAGAAAGACTACTGCAAGAACACAAAGTAAGCAGACCTTAAACTTAAGGGTACCCTTGAGATACCCTGTGATAAGCTCAGTATTTGCATGCATCTTCTCACCATTCCAGCTCGAATATGAAACCATCACTGTGGAAACACCTTTGTAAACTGCATCAGCATACGCAGGCATGTGAATGCTGAGAAGACCATGTAAATCAGTCACTGTGTTGTTCTCATTTATTCCTCTGGTTGTCCCACCATCTCCCACGTAATGCTTGGCACATGCTGCAACTTTATCCCTATCAAAATAACACGAATGAAACAATGAAGATACTTTTGTAAGGCTCATATAACACAAACAAATTACAAGAAGCCTTACTTGCCACCAACAAAGGGAACTCCGTGCTTATAGGTGGAAGGAGGTTCTCCTTGTAAACCAAGTATGACATCCGTCATGTCTTCCACGACTTTGTGGTCCTCGCTGTAGCTCTCATAACACCTACCCCATCTGGGATCTCTACAAACCTACAAAAAGAGAATGAGAAACAACTCTAGCAAATCTCCAGGGAGGTGCAAAAAGTGCCAGATTTATAAAAGTTGGCAGACAGTGAGAACTTGTAAGATCCAGAACACAGAAAATTTACTGCAATGCAAGGAGCAAACGTGTATGGGATTCCAGTGGCTCTGACTTCGATTGCAGTTGCTGATCCAATCCTCTTAACCAGATCAGGATCCCTGTGAAACTCAAATCTATCAGCAGATTGACTCTGAACTGCTCAGCATAAGAAATAAATAATAAACTTGCCTGGTGGCTCCAAGACCAACATTGTGAGGGAAGATAGTAGCGTTATAGACATTGTTATGCCCGTGCACAGCATCAATGCCATATATCATAGGAATTCCCAAACGACTCACTAGAGCTCCCTTCTGATACTCATTTATCATATCAACCCAATTCTGAGCAGTTGCCTCAGGGAGTGGAGCACTCCCACCACCACTTAATACACTGCCTGAAGAGAACAAAAAAAAGACATCATCTATTTTCAAGTTTCAAAAAGACAGACAGTCAATGCCAAGCAAAGGTACGAAGCATATTAAATGAAACCCTCAAATCAACCTACAAACTCTGAACAATAAGAGTTGAACCGTCCAAAGAACACATCCAAGATGCCAAAAATGAGAGAAATTAGAGAACCAATTAAACCATGAATCATTCCACGTTGTGACTATATAGTAATCTCATGCGGTTCTATAAGCAAACAAGCTAAAGTGTTGAAGAGAAGAGCATAAGAAATAATGAAGCAACTAAATTAGCCAACCAACTTATCAGATTTCAGGAAATTTCCAAAAAAGATTTGTTTTTTTTTTTTGCATACCAATGAAGTAATCTCTCATAATGTTGACAGTGGCAACACTTCTATCAATCTGAACCATCTGACCAATCTTCTCTTCAAGAGTCATTCTACCAAATAAATCCGCAACTCGATCTGACACCTTCTGTTTCGGGTCCTTGTACAGCACATACTCTCCATCCCCATTACAACAAACCCACACACACATCCATAGAAGAATCCCTACGACTCTTACCGAAACTCTGCTCATCTTCGTAACAGGGGCAATTCTGGAAGTACAAAACAAAAGACAGAAACTCAAGATAAGAATGAGCTCTCACTTCTCAGCTTGAAATCTCACTTTACCAAAAACAAAAAACCCAGTTTTCTTTATATCTTTGTGCTTCTCAGCAGCCAAAGAAGAAACAAATAAAGCAACCTTTTTCATCAGTGAAAAGAGAGAAGAAAAAGCAAAAAAAAAACAAACTTTTGAGATTCACTGTTCGAGTTTCAACGAAGATGAACATTGGGGGAATAATTTTTTCCCCAGCGAATGAGAAAGAGTATACATTGGAGTCGGAAGAGGAAAACGAAAGATCCCACAGTAGAATAGAGGAAGAAAGAAGAACTTACAGGGGAGTGAGGCAAAGCAAAACCAGAAAAGATCTCTGCTTCTTCTTCTTCTCTGAGATTTTAAAGTTAGGAAAAATATAAAGAGTAGTTAATAAACGCTTTTAACCAGATTGATGAGAGTGTAAAAGACGTTGATGCAGTTTTTTCTTGAAACGTGGGTTGGCTCACGTTTTTCCACAAAACATCTGTGTACCAGACGTGACTACTAAACGACGAACAAACCGGCGTCGTTTCTTTATTAAAGGTTTTTTTTTAGATATTCGCTTTATTATTATTATTATGCTTTCGAAAAAAGGAAAATATCGTACTAGCTTTAACGCACCTCTTTGAACACGTGTCATTAGGGAGGAGGATCAGATTCCTCGACTCTTATCTCACGCTTAACCGGAGATGCTCCGCCTCCGGCCGGCGTAAACCGTACACCTCCGTCAGGTCGGCTTTGAAGTTCTGCTCTCGCGTGTTATCTTCTGCAATCTCCGAGCTAATCCAGTCGCCGCTCTGTGTATCCCCCGCCGTTAAAAAATGTTCCTTTTGCCTTTTTCTCCATCCTCGGTTAGGGATTTGAGAGCTGTGATTGTCGAATTGGAACAGAAAGAAGAGGTGAGAGTATCCATAGCCCAACTTTCATCTGTGCTTTTATATCTAAAAAGTACTGAAATTGGTTATGGATAGCCTCATAGATTGTTGTTTCGTGTATTTTGCTAACGAATATATATAGTCAGTGATGAGAATTGAGAAAGAATGGCTCGGGAAAGAAGACATTTTTACTAGGTATCGTATATATCTCAATCTTCATGTTGCTGAAACATTTGTTATCTTTATACCAGCGGTTTTTAGCAATATGGATTTCTAGAATTTGATGCTCGGAACAGAAAGCTTGGTCAACCAATCCACTTGTCTTCTTGCATTAGTCAATTACAGGGTTTTAGAGTGTTTCTTACTTGTGGATGCCATATCTTATTATATCTGATATCGAATTGTATTCGTGCAGCTCTATGTCAAATCTTGAATTGGTTAATATGAAGGCTGATGATTTTCTCTGACAAGAATGTCAATTAAGGATTTAGTGGTGGCGAAAAGAAGCAATAGATCAATCAAGGAATAATAGTTGTCAATTTAATTTCCACATAGCAATAGATCAATCAAGGAACAAGTATGGAAATGTTTGAGAATCTCTCTAATAAGGATCCTCTGTTCTTGCAGGTCCTTGGAGAAGAGTTGGCTATTACTTGTTGAAATTGATCCAGTGTTGGATACTGACTTTATCTACTTCGAGACGTGGCAGAGGCGGTGAAAAGATTTTTGACTCCAAAAAACTCTCTTCTGGTGATAACACATTATCAGCACTTACTGGACTACATCAAACCAACTCTCTTACACATGATAGTGAGTGTCTTTGCCACACAAAACCTATCGTCTTGAACACTGACTGATTCAAACAATAGAGCTTCTTTTCTTTTGTCGGTTTTCCTTCTTTCCATGTCAGATGAATAAACACAGTGTCCAAGAGACTCATCATGTTTACTCTGAAATTGATTCTATATACTGGTAGATTAGTCAAAGTTGGGGACATCTCATAGTCAAAGGAAGGGTGTCTGAGTGTTCCGTTAGAACCAAAAGACAATTGAAAGTAAGGATCTTGCTCCTTACCACAATTTGGTTGCAGGTTACAAAATTAGCTTTAGACTAAGGTTTTGATCTATGACTATGAGGTATATTGTTTGTTTGTTTTTTAAGTGTTGCCATAATGTCTGATCGGTAGGTTATTTCTGACATTATTTTAGAATGAGAAACATGATTATTTGTTTTGCTTCTACGCCTGAGCATAAAAACATCTGTTATAGTCGCTAACCAATTGGCAATGTTTTTATACCCGACCCGGATACAGAACCGGATTACCTTCCGGGTCACCGGGTTACCGGGTCGACCGCGGGTTGATCCGGATCAACCGGATATCAATAAATTAATATATATATAGATATATATATTTATATTTATATAAATATAAATATAAAGTAAAATTATTTATAAAATATTTAAATAACATAATATCTAACAATAATAATAAAATACTTGAAGATTATAAATTGAAAATAAACTAAAAATAATACAAAATAGTAAAAATAATCAGTAACAAAGATAAACAAATAAAATTATAAAACATAGTAACATAAAGATAAATTATTTATAATACAATATCATCGATTATTAAAAATAAATAAATATTATAA
>VBRH01000308.1:40717-95928 GCA_014578085.1 Cardamine resedifolia | reverse complement strand
AGTAAACTCCATTTCATCCATACCTTCACCTGTGTACCAATGCAAGAAAGCTTTCCTCCTGAACATAGCAGTGAATTGCTCACTGACACGCCTAAACATCTCTTGAATCGATGTTGAGTTACCGATGAACGTTGAAGCCATCTTCAAACCAGTAGGAGGAATGTCACAGACAGTTGATTTGACATTGTTTGGGATCCATTCCACAAAGTAGGAGGAGTTCTTGTTCTGAACGTTCAGCATCTGTTCATCAACCTCTTTGGTGCTCATTTTGCCACGGAACATAGCTGAAGCAGTAAGGTAACGTCCGTGTCTTGGGTCAGCAGCACACATCATGTTCTTAGAATCCCACATTTGCTGGGTCAGCTCTGGTACAGTGAGGTTACGGTATTGCTGAGATCCACGAGAGGTGAGAGGAGCAAATCCCACCATGAAGAAGTGAAGACGAGGGAATGGGATCAAGTTCACAGCTAGCTTACGGAGATCGGAATTCAGTTGACCAGGGAACCTAAGACAGCAGGTTACACCAGACATGGTAGCAGAGATCAAGTGGTTCAGATCACCAACTGCACCATTCAGCAGACAAACCAAGTATATGTGAGTGACATTTCAGAGTAGAGTTAGTCAATACACAAAAGGGCTTTAGCAGATAAAGCAATTTGAAATATCAAGGAAGAATAATCTCATTTTGATCACATCAGCAAACCCATGTTCAAATTTAAGCATTTAACATCATACTTGTGAATAACTATTCATCTAGCAACTTCAAATCTGAAGATCCTGCATCATACTTATGAATAACTAAGCATCAAACCACAGAGACTAAATAACAATATTGATACTGATTGAAGAAGAGTGTGATACTTACAACTTGGAGTGCTAAGCTTGAGAGTACGGAAGCAAATGTCATACAAGGCTTCATTGTCAAGAACCATACATTCATCAGCGTTTTCAACAAGCTGGTGAACAGAGAGTGTTGCGTTGTATGGCTCAACAACAGTGTCAGAGACCTTAGGAGATGGGAAAACAGAGAACGTCATCATCATACGGTCAGGGTACTCTTCCCTGATCTTCGATATCAACAAAGTTCCCATTCCAGAACCAGTTCCTCCTCCCAAGGAATGACACACCTGAAATCCTGTAATCCGAAACAAACACAACCATGAGCAAAGGAACCAAATCCCTAATCCGTAATTACCAAATCCCAAAACAGTACAAAATCAGAAACTTAACCTAAAACAATCAAACAATCATCAAACCTAGTTTACAGATCTAGAACCCTAAATAAGGGATACGAATTAGAATACCTTGAAGGCAGTCACAGTTCTCAGCTTCTTTGCGAACAACGTCAAGGACTGAGTCAATAAGCTCAGCACCTTCAGTGTAGTGACCTTTCGCCCAGTTATTTCCAGCACCGGATTGACCGAAGACGAAATTGTCCGGCCGAAATATCTGACCGTAGGGTCCAGATCTAACACTGTCCATGGTTCCAGGCTCCAAATCCATGAGAACGGCACGAGGAACGTACCTACCACAGCTTGCTTCGTTGAAGTAGACATTAACCCTCTCAAGCTGCAGATCGGAATCTCCATGGTAACGCGCTGTCTGGTCGATGCCATGCTCGACGCAAACCACTTCCCAGAACTTGGAACCGATTTGGTTTCCACACTGACCTCCTTGGATATGAAGAATCTCACGCATCTTCGCTCACGAGAAAATAAAACCCTAGAAACTGGATCTACAAAGCGAGGGAGAGAGAGAGAAAAGAGAGATTTTGAAAAAGGGGAAAGAAGAAGCTGAGAGGATCCTTTTTAGGGGAGAGAGAGGAAGAGAGGGTCCATTTTATAAAGAAAAGGAGGTTTTAACGGCTAATATTTGGTAATTCAAAATCGGAATATTGTTAATCTACGGTGATCAAGCTGCCACGTAAATCGAGGTGGCAACGGGTGGCAAAATTCAAAAATTAATGGCTCGTGAAAAAGTTTAATCTTTTTTGAATTTCGTAAATTTGTTTTTGTGGGGCCCTTTTTTTTTAATGACAGGCTGGATTCGATTAAGGAGCAGTTACTAAAACGGCTCCGCATGTGCTTTGAGAGAGACAGAAGCCGTTCCAATCTGGCTATCGCACGTGAGACTTCTTATGGGCCCATTTTCAGAATGGGCTTTACACTTCCCGAACATATCCATCATTCTATACCGTATTGTCCTATTGACTAAGTTAACGGAGCGATGTGCTCTAGCAATAGCTTCAAACGTCACGCATGTCTTGTTAAAATGAAACGCTGTCGTCTTGCTGTGCAAGTTCTTGATTGAATATGCTTATTTGGATCCTGAACCGGAGCCGAACCAAAATACAGGCAATCGGAAAAGGAACAGATTCAAACTTGCTTTACGGTTTAATTGTTCATCGAAAATTTTGTTGAAGATTCGAATCGAGAAGCTGAAGATTTCAGAAGAAGTGAAAGTTCGTGGAAGAAGAAGATGTCTGTGCAAGAGTACTTAGACAAGCACATGCTCTCTCGGAAAATCGAAGACGCCGTCAATGCCGCCGTTAGGGCTAAAACCTCAGATCCCGTCCTCTTCATCGTGCGTTTCCTTCGAATTATCCAGTATCGATTTTGCTTACATCGAAGTGCAATTGTGTTTTGCCTTACTTATGATTTCTCAAAAATGAAATGCTAAGAATGATCCTGCTAGCTTTTGTTTTACTCATTGGATTTTTCATTGGGGAAAGTGCAGGCTAATCATATGAAGAAAGCCGTATCATCAGTGATAACGAAGGTCAAAGCACGACAGATCCTTGATAGCAGAGGAATTCCAACAGTTGAAGTGGATCTACACACTAAGAAAGGCGTTTTTCGTGCTTCTGTTCCCAGTGGTGATTCTTCTGGAACGTGAGAATTCAATTATATATTCTTAAACTCTCATTTCTGTGGTAGCTAACATTTCATATGTTGTTCCTTTCTCCATTTGTTTTTGGAATTGAGTTATTTGAATTTTGCTGATGCATGATCTTGATTTTACTTTCACCTTTTAAAATGGTTGATATACATTTCTGATATGATAGTCCTGACATGAGGAGATGGGTTCATTGATTCAAGGTATGAAGCTATTGAACTACGTGATGGGGACAAAGGAAGGTATCTTGGAAACAGTGTGGCTAAAGCTGTTAAGAACATAAATGAAAAGATTTCAGAGGCATTGATCGGTATGGACCCAAAACTCCAGGGTCAAATCGACCAGGCAATGATAGATTTGGACAAAACTGAAAAGAAGGTAGGTGGGAGCTATGTTGCCTCTTATATTTGGAAATATTAGGATTGTAATGAGTTCGTGGAATCTATCAATTTTGTAGCTTTTCTGTTACTTTCCTCGCGATTTATTTGATTTAGATATCTTGCAGGGTGAACTTGGGGCCAATGCTATACTTGCTGTGTCAATTGCTGCATGTAAGGCTGGAGCTGCTGAGAAAGAAGTATGAATTTTTCACAACATTTTCTCTTATCCTATGTATTTCATGCCTACTCTAGTTTGGAGATCCTGATTGAAGTTATGTATCAGGTCCCTCTGTGCAAGCACCTTTCTGATCTAAGTGGCAGAGCAAACATGGTGTTACCTGTACCCGCCTTCACTGTTTTGAGTGGCGGGAAGCATGCTTCAAATACTTTTGCCATTCAGGTATTCAACATTAAGTTTGCTATTAACTTTTCTGTTGTGCCTCTTTCTCATATATCCTGTCATCTTTTAGTCTTGCTTCTCAAAGTTCTTCAAGAATGCTTTTGGTTTTCAAGTAATTTCATTTGCATATGTAATTATTGTTGTTTGTTCATATATTGTTAGGAAATTATGATTCTCCCAATTGGAGCTAGTAGATTTGAGGAGGCCCTGCAATGGGGATCTGAGACTTATCATCATTTAAAGGTCAGGTTTCAAAGATATATTGCTTTATGATAGTTACTTTTCTATTTGCATCTGTAATTCGTATATAAAGGTGAGAATGATCTATTGCTGTTTATGACAGGCTGTTATTGCAGAAAAGAATGATGGTATGGGGTGTAATGCTGGTGAAGATGGTGGCCTTGCTCCAGATATCTCAAGGTACATATATTGTCTCTATGTGATGTCTAAGCTTATTTGCAACTGTTGATTGTAGTGACGTCATTAGTCAAAGTTGAGAAAAGTGTGTTATAGTTTCCTGGCGTAGTGCCTAATATGAGTTATTGCAACTGTATGCAGTCTCAAGGAAGGTTTGGAGCTTGTAAAAGAAGCTATCAACCGAACAGGGTACAATGATAAGATAAAGATAGCAATTGATGTTGCCGCCACTAATTTTTGTATAGGTAATTTTCTGCTTCCTGGAAACTGGTTTTTATCCGGCTTTTTTTAGTCATGGATAGTCTTTGTTTGGTTCTAGGCATTGTCATTTACAAATAGCTTGTGACACGAAAAAGATGTTAGATCATCAAATGTGTAACCAGTCGATATCATTCTTTGCAAGTTTCAACTATATTTGACTTCTCTTGTATCCTTCTCTTACCTTGTTGAACGGTTCTTTCCTGAACAGGTACCAAGTATGATCTAGATGTCAATGCTCCAAATAAATCTGGACAAAATTTCAAGTCAGCGGATGATATGATAGACATGTACAAAGAACTTTGTGATGGTATGCATGTTCCCGTCTGCAATATATATTTGTGCGTCTGTTTTAGTACTCTTGCTGTTTTCTGATGACCTTATTCTCTGTTTGGTCTCCTTGTGGGTTAGAGTATCCAATTGTTTTTATAGAAGACCCTTTTGACAAGGAGGATTGGGAACACACCAAGATTTTTTCCAGTCTTGGAATATGTCAGGTACAACTCAGTTTCTCCTGCTAAAAATGGTTTAACTTATATTGTGTGCTGTTTCAGATCAACCTGTCTTCACACAATCAGATCTTTGCCTAAAATAAACTAGGCTTACCATGCCAAAATATATCTGTTTATACAATCACTTTTCTTGTCTAAATCCTCAGGGTTATATACTCTTGCAGGTTGTAGGTGATGATTTGTTGATGTCAAATTCAAAACGTGTCGAGCGGGCAATTCAGGAATCTGCTTGTAATGCCCTTCTTCTCAAGGTATATTTTGCGTGCTTATCGGTTTGTACTATGCATTGTGTGTGCTAAAGAGTCAAAGATATATTGTGCATGCGGTGGTGATACAGGTGAATCAGATTGGTACAGTAACAGAAGCCATAGAAGTAGTGAGATTGGCAAGGGATGCCCAGTGGGGTGTGGTGACATCTCATAGATGTGGAGAAACAGAGGACTCTTTCATTTCTGACTTATCTGTGGGTCTCGCAACAGGTGTGATCAAAGCTGGTGCTCCTTGCAGAGGAGAACGTACTATGAAGTATAACCAGGTCTGTATCTTTTTCCAAACTAATTTCTTCAGAACCCCAAGCTAATATAATTCAATACTATATATGATTAGAATCTGGAATTAAACTGCCTTGGTATTTTGTAGCTTAATAAATAGGTTTCAAAACCTTTTATCAGCTCATCAACTTCTTAATCCTATTTTAAGTAGCTGAGTTATGTCATGTGATGTGAATCCTTAGCAAACTATGTACATTATTAGTTGTTACAGTGTTCTCAATTCATTTTTAGTGTCATTGTAAGAAATTACTCTAGAAAAACTGAAATCACAGTTGAAAATCTTCCTGTAGTTGCTTCGGATTGAGGAAGAGCTCGGAGATCAAGCAGTGTATGCTGGAGAAGACTGGAGGTCTCTCTAATCAAATGCACATGTGATGTATTTGTTACTAAATTCTTGAGTCTTATTTCTCACGCAGACAAATTTCTGTGTCTTGAAAGTTAAATTTTGTTGTTTTTTTGCCGATTTGAAAAACAAGAAAGAAAAGAAAAAAAAAGTGTTAAACAAGATTTTCCCAAATTGCAAAACTAGCAAACTTTGTCATGATTGCAAAACTTGTTTTCCCAAATTGCAAACTAGCCAAACTTTATCATCATGATTGCATTGTCATAACACAAAAGAGACAGATTTCAGTAGGAGAAAACAAACATTCATTATCACTAGTCCATATGGTTCTGTAGCCACCAAACAAACGTGTTAGGGCTTCATCTCTTCTTCTTCTTCTTCGATCTTAGGTGCCAAATAGTATCGAATGTAACCCATCTCAGCCACCTTATACTCCACCACGACAGGCAACTCCGAGGACAAACTGATTGTCACAGTTTCTGACAATGGAGTTGCCTTCGTGAATGAATTCATGTACCTCAATGCGAATGAGAGCGAAACAGGCTCGTTCATCTCTATCACAATTGCATCTTCAGGCTGCAAAAACACATACAAACATAAAGTCACTTCAACATTGTATTGGACAGTATAAAATAGTTTTAGAAGCCTTGTGGCTGTTCTTACTTTGTCGACAGTAGTATTCTGCCTGAGTACAATGTTAGCTGTCCCAATATCACCAGCTGTTGAAAACTTCACACCTTCTTTTGTCACAGAGATCACAACTACAATCATAAACATCAAAACCAGAATTATATTATGGATAAAAAAAACTCAAAACACCATTTATGAATCATCTCTAAGACACACAAACAGAAACAACAGTGCATTTACCTGTGTCACCAATGGTACTGAGATCTTTGCATATCCTGGAAAATTCACCAGACGGCATTCTCACAATAGAATGGTACTCAGCATCAGGTATTCCTAAATGCTCACTGTCAATATCCATCAGCTTCATCTCAAAGTCTGCAATCTTGTCTTGCGCTGCATCATCAATACATCCAAATCATGAGATAATACACACATACATCGAATAAAGTTCTTCTATTTGCTTTCTCTAAAATCAAGAAACATTATTCACAATAGTTTTTCAAGAAATGGACTAAATCATTCTCTTCAATCTAATTCTAATTTGTTTCTGGCAAATGAAACCTATACGTTACAGAATCATTTCACTAATAGCTTCATCAACAACACAAAAACAATCCCTAACAAACGCAAATCGATTTGAGGAAAAGGAATAAACTTACTGGGGCTCTCGAACATGAAAGTGACAGTGTCGCTTCCATCATCGGCTTTGATGGTGATGATGTCATCATTTCCGGCGCATTTCAGCATCTTAGACATGTTACCAAGATTCATCCCCATAGAAATGTTCCTATCGCACCTGTAGTGCTCGAAACCTTCGGATCTCAGAAGAAGAGACACCAGCGCCACGTGGCTCGAATCCATGGCTTGGAGCGAGAACCCTGTGCTCGAACAGTCGAAGTTCGCATCGTTCACCAGATCCTTGACCGCTTCTAGAACCTTCTTAAGCAGAGAGCCTTGAACTAACCGAAGCTCCAACATCTTCTCTCGTCTGGGAATCAAAGCTCGTGATTGGAATTGATCGGTTAGGGTTTTAGGATTCTTGAAATTTCAGAGAGGAAATAGCAATTGTCGCGGGAATCGATATTAGAAGGCGAGATTTTGTGGCGGTATTTTGTCATTTTAGGGTATTTTGTTCCCGCCTATGATTTAGTGGCTGACGACGAATAATCACCTGTGTGAGCCTGTATCGTTATTTCGGTACACCACCACTTTAAGCGTTCTTTTTAATGGTTTTCAAATGGGCCACACCAACATTCGGCCCAATTCAACCTGTAAAAAATTCAAGGGAAAAAGATTTCAAAAAGAACGACCAATCAAAAAAAACAATCTTTGTCTTAGGATCGGATGCTAGCGGTTAACTACGGTTTAAATCTTCGAATTGGTTTTTAAATCAGTTTTATTTTGAATTGAATTGGACTAAGTTGGTTTAATCCAATATCGAATACTACGAGACAGAAAAAAATATTTTTTTTTTTGACGAAAGCAAATCGGCGCTTTGTCTTAGATATTATTAACCGGGTCACCTTCGTGTTCGAGACTGAAAAAATCCAGAAATCAAGAGGAAGAAAGAGAATTAGGGAATGGCGCATCGGATACTGAGAGATCACGAGGCTGATGGCTGGGAACGTTCTGATTTCCCAATCATCTGCGAGTCTTGTCTCGGTGACAATCCTTACGTTCGAATGGTAAAATTCTTCGCTTCTTATCTCCTCGAACAAGTGTTCCATTTTTTTCGTTTTTTTTTTTTTTGTGTTTAGCAATTCATGAATCTTCATGAAGATGTCCTTTCTTTATCCATTTTCGTGCTCATTTAGTCATTTAAATTAATGTTTCTGAGTGTTTGGAGCTGTAAATTTCGTGGTTTTAGGGTTTAGGCGATTTCGAGTACAAGTCTTAACCTTTGCTTTATCTCCAATTTCATAGACTTTTAGTTCGAATTGATATCTTTGGTTCATCGCTTACGTCTGTAAATAATGTTAAAAGATCCCAAATTTGCTTTAGAGAATGTAATATATTTGACTACTCTTTGATTCATGTATTTTGGTTCTTCTGTATGCAGACAAAGGCTGATTATGATAAGGAGTGTAAGATCTGTACCCGACCATTCACGGTTTTCAGGTGGCGACCTGGCCGAGATGCGAGATACAAGAAAACCGAAGTTTGTCAGACATGTTGCAAGCTGAAGAATGTGTGTCAAGTCTGTCTTTTGGATCTTGAGTATGGTCTTCCAGTTCAGGCTAGAGACACGGCGCTCAACATTAGTACTCATGACTCTATTCCAAAAAGCGATGTGAACCGAGAGTTTTTCGCTGAAGAGCATGACCGCAAGGTATGGTCACTCTATATCCAAGCTTCAATCTAACTAGCTACTATTGAAGCTTTGATTGGTTGTGAGATTTGGCAATACGTTGTGTGACCATGTTGCAAGGCTTGATTTTTATAATGGCTTTGTTTTCTTATGCAGACAAGAGCTGGACTAGATTATGAATCGTCTTTTGGGAAAATGCGACCTAATGATACCATTCTTAAGCTTCAAAGAACAACGCCATACTACAAGAGGAATAGAGCACATATTTGTAGTTTCTACATTAGGGGAGAGTGTACAAGAGGTGCTGAGTGTCCATACCGGCATGAGATGCCCGAAACAGGAGAGTTATCCCAGCAGAACATTAAAGACCGTTACTATGGGTAAGCAAACTACGAACATTCATTTTCTTCTATTACGTTTAAGTTTGATAACGTTGAGTGTTTACTCATCTTATTCTTCACATTTTGCAGTGTAAACGATCCAGTAGCGTTGAAGTTACTAGGCAAGGCTGGTGAGATGGGCACTCTGGAATCTCCAGAGGATGAAAGCATCAAAACGCTTTATGTTGGTGGGCTTAACTCGAGAGTCCTTGAGCAAGATATACGAGATCAATTCTACGCCTATGGAGAAATTGAATCCATCAGAATCTTGGCCGAGAAAGCATGTGCGTTTGTCACATACACAACCCGAGAAGGAGCAGAGAAGGCTGCAGAAGAGCTCAGTAACAGGCTAGTTGTCAACGGTCAGAGGCTAAAACTCACATGGGGAAGACCTCAGGTTCCTAAACCTGATCAAGATGGTTCTAACCAACAGGGTAGTGTGGCTCATAGTGGTTTACTACCTCGAGCAGTCATTTCTCAGCAGCATAATCAACCTCCACCAATGCAGCAGTACTATATGCACCCACCACCACCACAACCTCCTCATCAAGACAGACCCTTTTACCCATCAATGGACCCTCAGAGAATGGGTGCAGTCATTTCAGTCCAAGACAGCGGTTCAAGCCCCAGTGACAACAGAGGAGCTTCTTCTTCTTCTTACCCGAGGCCGCCACATGGCCATTATCTGCACCAGCCATACCCGCCACCACCATATGGAGGATATATGCAACCACCTTACCAGCAGTATCCTGCTTACCACCATGGCCCACCACAAGGTGCTCATCCTTATCCACAACAACCAGGTCCCGGTTTAAGGCCTAATTCTCCTCCTCCAAGCTCAGTCTCTGCTCCACCACCTGACACTGTGTCTGGAGCACCTTCAGGATCCTCTCAGCAATCTACTGATGCTGCTGTTGTCACTTAGAACGTCCTGCGAAAATCTGACTATATCTGTGATCTGAAGTTTTACTTCTGCTATTCAATTAGTTTCCAATGTATCGACAATTGTTGCTCACCAATTTGTTTGCGTTAAATTTTATGATGGAAGTAAGAGAAGAGAATTGTTATAGTTCTTGCTGATTTTATAATTTTGATAACTCAACATCTATTTTAAAAAGCCAAACTCAAACCATAGATAACCATTTCACTTGAAGTTTTTCTAATTCCTCCCAAAATCACAGCTTAACATCATTATCATCAGATTACTGAATGGTGGTCCTTTTTTTATTATATCTTTATAAACATATCTACAAAGGGTTTTAAGACTCGCACCTAGAAAGGAGAAAACGACCTAACAGACCTTTCTGTCAGCTGAGTACCATATTATATTAGATATCGCATATTACTTTGAATCTAGTCAAATATATTCAATTTCAGGAAATCTGCAGGGAGTGTAAAACTTTGTGTGATTTTTGTGGGTTAAACATAGCTTTTATATAGCCATAATGATTTATCATTATTACTTTGCTTGAAACTTGTCAAATATATCATTTTTGAGAAATATGGAGAGAGGGTAAAAATTTGTGTGTTTTGGTTTTTATGGGGTAAACATAACTTTTGCTTTTTCTTTTTTTGGTTGGTTTAGATTTTCGTTTTATATTTTGGGTTAATTAAAACTATTTTTTTATATAAATTTGTGTTTATTAGTGTGTTTATAAAGCTTTTGTTTTTAAAGTGGTTTTTATATTTGGTTTGGTTTTTGATTATTAAATCAATTTTTAATTTGAAATGATTTGATTTTTTATTTAGAAGTTACACGTGTCAGCATTTCGGAGCTCCACATAAAAGTAACCCTACTAGATTATATTAGATATCGTGTATTACTTTGTTTGAACCTAGTCAAATATATTCAATTTGGGGAAATCTAGAGAGAGGATAAAAATTTGGGTGGTTTTTGTGGGTTAAACATAACTTACTTTTGGTTTTTGGGTTGGTTAGGATTTTTGTTTTATATTTTAGGTTAATTGAAACTAACTTTTTATTTTATAAATTTGTGTTTATTAGTGTGTTTATAAAGCTTTTGTTTTTAATGTGGGTTTTATATTTGGTTCGGTTTTTGATTTTTTAAACAATTTTTAATTTTTAATTGTTTGAATTTTTGGTTATAAATTACACATGTCAGCATTTCGGAGCTCCACATAAAGTTAACCCTACTATATTATATTTTTAATATAAATTTGTGTTTATTAGAGTGTTTATAAAGTTTTTTTTTTTAATGGGGGTTTTATATTTGGTTTGGTTTTTGATTATTAAAGCAATTTTTAATTGTTTATTTTTTGGTTAGAAGTGACATTTCGAGGCTCTACAGAAAGGTAACCCTACTATATTAGATTATATATCGTGTATTATGTTGTTTGAACCTAGTCAAATATATTCAATTTCTGGAAATCTGGAATGGGGGTAAAAATTTGTATGGTTTTTGTGGGTTAAACATAGCTTTTGCTTCTTCTTTTTTTATGGTTAGGATTTTTGTTTTATATTTTAGCCTTTTAGGTTGATTGAAACTAATTTTTAATAAATTTGCATTTATTAGTGTGTTTATAAAGTTTTTATTGTTAATGTCAGTTTTATAATTGGTTTGGATTTTGATTAATAAAACAATTTTTAATTTGAAATGGTTTGATTTTTTTTGTTAGAAGTGACACGTGTCAGCATTTTGGAGCTCCACATAAAGGTAACTCTATTATATTATATAAAATAGCATTTATCTCGTAAAAATATTACAAAAGAATGATATTATAGCCTACATCCAATGAAAAATCCAAGCATGTGATTTTACAGTATTTATTTCGTAAAAAATTTATAAAAAAAATAATTTATATCCTAAACACATATTAGTGGACAAACATATTGCATATATTTGACTACGAAAACACATGGAAAACAAAAAGTTAAACAAAATTATATAGTGGACAAAACATATATCATATATTTGTCTACGGAAACACATGGACAAAATAAAAGCAAAATCGAAGTCTTTGAGCATGAGCGGAAAAGTTGATATCATTATGTCTGAATCAATTATCAAAATCTATACCCTAATAAAACTAAATCTTACATTATAAATAGAGAACCCAAACAAAATGTTTTAGCTATCCTAACAAAATTGTATCGTGAACAAAATACATAACAAATATTTGTCTATGAAAACTCTTGGACAAAAAAAAAACTTATGGAAAAGAACAAAAATTTCAGCTGATCAAAGAGCAAAATAGTATTTTTGCACATGGAAAATAGTGTTTATTTAAAAAAAAAATGTATATTTACCAAAATAGATTAATTATAGTTTTGTTACCTTGCGCATGGTGGTAAGTCCACGATGTAAATCTGGATTATCCACTATGTATTTTTGTGACATAACATAATGTAATGTCTAGCTCTATAAATATTCATATCAAAATCAAAATATTGTATTTGAAATCTCTTACTAAAATTAAAATGATAAACTTTCATGGAAAAATTTAACTAATAGAATATCTGGTTTATTTGTTGGTAGGCCTATTGTGGACTAAGATACATCTAATGGGCCATGTGTGTCGGTCCATTAAAAGGTTATAAATAACATGGGTTAGTATTTCAAATCTCCACATAAAGTTAATCATACTATATTAGATTTTTTTTATATAAGTTTGTGTTTATTAATGTGTTTATAAAGCTTTTGTTTTAAATGTGGGTTTTATATTTGGTTTGGTTTTTGATTATGAAAGCAATTTGAAATTTGAAATTGTTTGATTTTTTTGTTAGAAGTGAAAGATGTCAGCATTTCAGAGCTCCACAGAAAGATAACCCTATTAAATTAGATTAGATCTTGTGTAATATTTTGTTTGAACCTAGTCAAATATATTCAATTTCAGGAAATCGGGAGAGAATGTAAAAATTTGTGTGGTTTTTGTGTGTTAAACATAGCTTTTGATTTATTTATTTTTGGGTTAGTTAGGATTTTGTTTTATATTATAGGTTGATTGAAACTAATTTTTAATAAATTTATGTTTATAAGTGTGTTTATAAAGCTTTTGTTTTTAAGGTGGGTTTTATAATTGGTTTGGATTTTGATTATTAAAACAATTATTAATTTGAAATAGTTTGATTTTTTAGTTAGAAGCGACACATGTCAGCATTTTATGAGCTCCACATAAAAATAACTCTAATATATAAGATAGTATTTATCCCGTAAAATGGTTACAAAAGAATGATATTATACCTTATATCCATATCGAATGAGGAATCCAAGCATGTGATTTTATAGTATTTATTTCGTTAAAAGGTTATAAATGAATGAATTTATAAACACATATTAGTGGACAAAACACATTGCATATATTTGACTACGAAAACACATGGAAAACAAAAAGTTAAACAAAATTATATAGTGGACATAATATATAGCATAAAATGTGCGTAAAATTTAAAATATATTGCTTAGATTTATATTTTCAATTTTATAATTAAAAATAATGATTGAATTTGAATTAGTTACATGGAAAAACAAAGACATGCATTTTAATGGTCATAGATTGGTGTTTGAACGAACGAGGATTCGTTCAATAGTAAAATACTCACAAAAGTTTATAGAATCTTGAATGATAACCCCAAACTTTTAAAGGACATATGAGAATGCATGTTATATTGTTACAAGAGATATGCTATGATATCCCAAAACCTTAACATCTTCAAACCAATATTTGAGAGAAAAATAGTAAAATCTTATAAAACAAATCTTACAAATCTGAAGTCAATGAGTATACATGGAGAATAGACAGAAAAAAGTGAAATATAAAGAATGTTAAGCTTAAAACGGAGAACATGTTGTCTGTGGTTCAATCTTTTGCATCGATAAGAGAAATTAAGATAATATGAGTAAAGCTTAGAGATACATAAGGGTTAAGGAATGAGTTCATTGTTGTTGGTGATCTATGTAATTGGTCCATGGTTCAATTTTATCGCGTTGATGAGGGAAACAAGGAGAACGAGAGAGAAAGAGAATAAGTGTATTTTCAAACACACTAAAACACATTACAAATTCAAAAAGATAAGTGCAATCATTGGTTGTTCTCTAACATAAGTTTTGAATCCTTTTGAGAGTTCTCACACTTTATATTATGTGTTATTCAATAGCTTACATAGGGATATAGATTTGGAGACTGAATTTATGAGTGGTGTGATTTGGGTTGAGTCGTGTGTAGTTGTGAGCATCTGATTTGGTCAGTTGTAGGGTGCTTTTGGATGAATTGATTTAAATGCTAAATTTTTTGACAAGGTCGAATAGCATCTATGATACATCTTTATGAAAGGAATACATGTCTACTGCAATTAGATGGTTGAACATGTTTGTTTAGTTATATAATTTTTTTGTTTCAAAGTTAACAACATGGATAAGATTATATATACAACTATCTATTATGCATGTGAGTATGAATATATAACAATCGAATATCTAAAAAAATTTATGAATTCAAAATATTTTTTAAGATTTGTTATATCATATATATCTTATCGATAAATTTTATTTTATTAAATAGATATAAAAATGTTAAAACCCAAAAGATAAATATTTTATAGCAAATTTTTAATAGCTATATTAATAAATAAATTATAATGTAAAATTCCGCGAAATGCTGTTCATCTAATATAGTATAAAAGAAAGGGAACAAAAATTTCTTCGAGTATTGTATAGTTTGTTGACTTTTTCCAACGACAATTTCGCGTTGAAACTAAAAGCTTCATTGCTGTTAAAAGAGTTTCGGTTAAATCCAATCGGTCCGGTCGGACCAGATTTTAAAAAAACCAGAAAACTATCGTTTTTGGTACACTAAAAATTTAGAAGTCGAACAACAGACGAGAACGGCGTCGTTTTTTTTCTGAAATTGAAACGCCGCTAATTCTTTACTCTTCTTCGTCTCTCTCAAATCCCCATTAGGGCTCTTTGCTAAATCTCTTATACTCGAAACCTGGCATCGTCTTCGCAGAGCTCAGTCCACAATGTTAACCGCAGATATACCACCGAATCAATCAATCTACGTCAAAAACCTTAACGAAAAGGTCAAGAAAGAGGGTAAATTTCTCTTCTCTCTATCGAATTCGTCCAAGTATATTTCAATATCTCGTACCACGACCTAACCTGTACCAATGGTGTTCCAGTAGCTTCCTTCTTCCAGCTGCTACAGTGCTTCAAAGCTAGATTTTTTGTTTGTTTTTAGCTGTTATAGAGTGTCGTTTCTAACTTCTAGGGTTTCAGAATCGTATTGTTGATGTTCTCTGCTTTCACCATTGCATTACAATTCTCTGGTTACTTAATTGTTTTAGGGTGAGAAGTTAGTGTTGTTGGCTCATGGCAGTATCAATCTCATGCTTTAATCTAACTTGTTTTTTGTTTTCCAGAATTGAAGAGATCTCTTTACTGTTTGTTCTCTCAGTTTGGAAAGATTCTTGATGTTGTTGCTTTGAAGACTCCAAAGCTCCGGGGACAAGCTTGGGTTACGTTTAGTGAAGTCACAGCTGCTAGTAATGCCGTTCGTCAGATGCAAAATTTCCCCTTCTATGATAAGCCAATGGTCAGTGTCTTCACTATTTTCTCTCTTGAGTATATCAAATCTCTCTATAATTTCCCTGAAATTTGTCTTCTATGTGTTGAAGTAGATCGATTGAAGCGGTAAAGCATAGATCTTTTGTGTTTCTATGTTATTGCTAATAATTTAAGTGGAACATTTGACAGTTTTTATACCCAATCAATCATTAACTATATATGTGTTTAGATTTTGTTGCTTTTGATGGTAAATAGACCTCCTCAATCACATTCTCTTGTGATGTCTTCTGTCAAAATGTTTGATCTTAGTGATCTGTTTGTTTCATGAAATCTTACCTCTTATAGGTGTATGTAAACTATTCAACTACTGCCAAAATGGGTGAGATGTATTTTTCATACTTTTTTCTGTGGATCTTTTGAGTGCAGCGCATACAATACGCAAAAGCAAAGGCAGATTGTATAGCTAAAGCTGAGGGAACTTTCATTCCAAAAGATAAGAAGAGGAAGCAAGAAGAAAAAGGTTTTAACCTTTGTTTTTCCTTTCTGCATTTTGTCTTTGATTCAATTATAAACTTCAAAATTGTCACACAATGTATAAAAACAACATTTGTTACTTTCAGTTGAAAGAAACACGGCTAATGGTCCAACTTCCAATAATGGAGTCCCTCCGGTAAGTGTTATTGTTCTCACCTTCTTCAAAACAATCTTTTATTGTATCTAGAGATGATGTTGATGATGCTTTTCGTTTTATCTTTGTGTCTTAATGCAGCCTCCGTTCGAGCCGAGCGGGCAAGAAGCGATGCCACCAAACAACATACTCTTCATTCAGAATCTTCCACACGAGACAACAAGTGGAATGCTTCAGCTTCTCTTTGATCAATACCCAGGATTCAAAGAGATAAGAATGATCGGAGCAAAACCAGGGATTGCATTTGTGGAGTATGAAGACGATGTTCAATCTTCCATGGCTATGCAAGCTCTTCAAGGTTTCAAAATCACTCCTCAGAATCCAATGGTCATCTCTTTTGCCAAGAAATGATATTCCCGTTTTGGTTTTTGTTCTGTCTCTAAGATTTGTTGTTCTGTAACTTTACCTGATGTGTATAACCAACGGTTAACGGATTTGGTTTAGTTGATCCGGTTTTGGTTTATCATTAAAGAGACCTTTAAAAACGCGGTTTCACACCTGACGATTTATTACAATTTAGGAGACGACTCATCAAAAAAGAATATATCAGTTGGTCAACCAAATGATTTTTTTTTTTTTTGTTAGAAGCGACAATGTCATCATTTCAAAATTCCAAAGAAAGATAATCCTATTATATTAGATTAAATATCGCGTAATACTTTATTTGAATCTAGTTAAATATATTCAATTTCAGGAAATCTGGAGGGAGGGTAAAATTTTGTGTGGTTTTGGTGTGTTAAACATAGCTTTTGATTTATTTATTTTTGGGTTAGTTAGGATTTTGTTTTATATTATAGGTTGATTGAAACTAATTTTTAATAAATTTATGTTTATAAGTGTGTTTATAAAGCTTTTGTTTTTAAGGTGGGTTTTATAATTGGTTTGGATTTTGATTATTAAAACAATTATTAATTTGAAATAGTTTGATTTTTTAGTTAGAAACGACACATGTCAGCATTTTATGAGCTCCACATAAAGATAACTATTATAAGATAGTATTTATCTCGTAAAAAGGTTACAAAAGAATGATATTATACCCTACATCCATATCGAATGAGGAATCCAAGCATGTGATTTTATAGTATTTATTTCGTAAAAATGTTATAAATGAATGAATTTATAAACACATATTAGTGGAAAAAACACATTGCATATATTTGACTACAGAAACACATGGACAAAATTAAAAAAAAAAATCGAAGTCTTTGAGTATGCGCGGAAAAGTTTATGTCATTATGTTTGAATCAATTACCAAAATCTATACCCTAATAAAACTAAATTTCACAATATAAATAGAGAACCCAAACAAAATGTTATAGCTATCCAAACAAAATATTATAGCTATCCAAACAAAATTGTCTTGTGGACAAAACACGGAACAAATATTTGTGTATGAAAACTAGTGAACAAAATAAAAATTTATGGAAAATAACAAAAATTCTAGTTGATCAAAGGGCAAAATAATTTTTTTACACATGAAGAAATAGTCTTTATTTTTTTGAAAAAAATATGTTTACTAAAATAGATTAATTATAGTTTTGTTACATTGCGTATGGTGGTAAGTCCACGATATATTTTTGTGACATAGCATAATATATCGTCTTGCTCTATAAATATTCATATGAAAATCAAAATATTGTACTCCCTCTATTTTATTATAAGTTTAGTTTAAGGTTTTTACACACAAATTAATAAAACAATGAAATTCTGTATTTTATCTCTCATTAATACATTAAACAAATTTTTTCATTGGTTATTACATTAAATAGTAAAGGTAAAATTATATATTTTATCAAAAAAATTGCATTAGAAATACAAAATAACAATTATATTGAAACATATTTTAAATTTTAAAATAATATCTAAAATGAAACAGACAGAGTATTTGAAATCTCGTACTAAAATTAAAATCTTAAACTTTCACGGCAAAAAATTAACTAATAGAGATATCTGGTTTATGGTTTATTGGTTGGTCGGCCTGCTAAGATACAATATTAATGGGCCATGTGTGTGTCAGTCCGTGAAAGGTTATAAATGTCATTGCCCCCAAAAACGGGTTTCCCATTGGGGGTTGAGATCCTTCGGCTGATCGCTCTCCTCTCTAAGTGTTGAACAAGCAAGATGGAAACGATTTAGGGCATTCTCTCTCTCTCCTCCGGCTGATCGCTCCATCTTTTCCCTCTCAGGTAACGCTTCTCCGTTCCCAATTACTTATTTTCCTTGGAGGTCATCTGTTTTTCTCAGGTAAAGATCTAATTACTAACTAACTTGGGAATATTTGTGTTAGGTTTAAAAGTGTAGAACGATGCAACTTAATGCGGCGAGGAAGAGGCAGGGTGTGTGTGTAACATCGGTGTGGTTGGACATGAGCAGGTGTCCTCTTCCCCTTGACGTTGAGGCTCGTCGGGTCGGTCCGTTTATAAAAAAGGGTTTGAAGAAATTAGGCTTCTCTGGTCCTATCACCATCACTGCCTTTGGCATACTATCACAAATACCTCATGACGTCTTGCGAGACCTCGCTTCCACTGGGATCCACCTTTGTCACGTCCCCACACCATGTTTGTTAATAATCCCTTAAATCTTCTGCATATACTATTTATTATAGATTCTTGATTGATTGATTGAGTCTTTTTTCTGTTTCTGAAACAGATGTCAGAGCCATTTTCGGTAGGTTGTATGGCTGGCTATGGAGTAATCCACCTCCGGCTAATGTAATGGTCATATCCCTTCATGGGTTGTTCGGTTATTTTCTTGAGTCTATTTCGTCAGACTACACCATTCTTGGTCCAATGCATTCATATGATCCTCAAGAATTCCCCACCATCTTCACAAAGTCTGCAGAGTGCTTCCTCTGGGAAAGTTTACTGTCAAGCATGCGGGCAGATGCAATGGATTCAAATCCAGGGGCACTTGAGGAGTGCAGTGGAACGGGTGAATCTACCTTTTATTGCTCAGCATGCCAGCTTGATCTCTTAGGCTTTGAAATTTTCACCAGCCATCTCCAGACTAAAGAACATGCACTTGAAGTAAGCATCCTAGCCAAGCTATATTTGTATATATTCTCCATTTTATTCAACAAACTCTTTCCACATGTTCCCCTTTCTCACTTGTTCTAGTTATGTTTTTGACCCCATGTTCTCTTTTGCTTGTCAAGCAGGAATTGGAATTTTATCACCCTGAGGGAGTTGTGGCTGCCCGTGAATGTCGTTCTCGTTCCGATGATGCTGCTGCCATCCAACTAGTGCTTAATCGTTTTAGAGAAACTGCTCGCACGAATCAGAGGAGGTGAAGAATAAGAAGAAAAGTAGCACATGGCAAATGCTGTTGTTCTTCTCTTAATATGGTGAATGGTTTGTTCTTCACTTCTACTTGTAGCGGGAAACGTATTAATTTATATTAACTGATAATGCTTATGGCTTTTATCCTTCAAGTCTCGTTTTTTACTTCAAGTTAACTAATACTTTTATGAACATCTTGAATTCATTATTTGAATTGGCAACTCTCCTTCAATCTATTTCCTAGTCAAATATATATATATATTTAGGTGATATTTATAAGTTTTGTATACTTTCCAAAGCAAGATAAAAATGCTTGGTATCTTTCAGACTTTATATATGACCATTAATCATTTTGATTTTTACATTATTTTTAAATTGAAATCCGCGCAACGCGCGTATATATTTTCTAGTATATATAATTTGGCTCATCTCACCCCGGTAACCAATCTTTTCTCTGCAAATAAACATTTCGATGTTGAAAATTAGAAATCAAGAAATGAATTCTCTTTTGCTTTGGTATACACAGTAAAATCTCTATAAATTAACGCTCGATAAATTAATAAACAGTATAAAATAATAAAAAGTTTTGGTCTTGAGTCGGGACAATGTAAAAATTAACAAAATTCTATAAAATAATAAGATAATATTTTTTTTGAAATACTTATGTAAATAGTACATAGTGTCGTTAATATCATAAATTAATAATCTCTCACACACATACACATTTAAATACAGTTAGACCTCTATAAATTGATACTCGATAAATTATTACCTCAATAAATCAATAATTTTTTTTGGTCCTAAAATGATATTTTGACCCAAATAGCACCCCTGTAAATTAATAAACACGATAAATTAATAAAATATTGTAAAATACATTGGTCACAATGTTATTAATTTATAGAGGTTTTATTATATATAGTAATATATATATATAAGATAATATAGTAATGAATGGATCATATATGGTTTTAGTGTTCTTTTAAAATTAAATATTGTTAGAACTCATCTCTTTTTTTTTTGTATCAAATAATTATTGTATTGTGTTTACAAAACTATTGAATTATAGTATTATCTATAAACTCGTTACTAAAGTAGCCAATTATTTTTATAAACTTATAGGTTGTTAAATTTAAAATTTTGAATATGCATCAATTTTATTGTTTCAATTTGTATTTGATAACAAACCTTGCTCCAATATTTTTGATTCAAAAATCCATTTCAATTCAGAATAAAAATGAAAATGATGGTAGTAATTGTTTTTTATCTTAACAAATCTATAATGTCTACTTTATTTACGCAGAGCATAGACGTGATGGCCGTGCAACTGCAACGTCTCCCTGCATCCTCCGATACCTGATATTACCGAAACACCCCTATCACTTTCCATTCTAGTATCAAATCCCATAAACCCAAAAGGGTATAATCGTCTCGCAGCGTTTCTCCGATTTCAGTCTTGTACTTTCTTTAACTCTCTCTCTCATATGAGCCATTATCAGGGCAATTAAATCGAAGAACCCTAAGATTTTCGTTTCAGATACAATTTCTCTACCAAGGTTTCTTCATCCGATGCATTTCTCGAGTGAAATTTGCAGAAATTTGAGTCTCTAAAGATCCGTTGGCGGTTTCTTCTTCGTTCAGGTTAGGAAATTTCCTCTCACTCCAGCAGATGTTCCTGTGTTTATTTGTTTTCTTTCTGAAATTTACTCGAGAAATGTTCTCTCATGTTGCTCTGTTGGCTTATTTCTAAGCTAGGAAACCTTGATTCTCTTTCGGTGAGAGAGATCGTCTCCTTCAACCTCAAGTAGCTGCTCACTTTAAGGATTTCGAGGTATCATGTAACAGCTTCACAGATTTTTTTTTCATTTCGTTGTTTCGTTTGACCAGATTTCTCTCTCGTCTCTTCTAAAAACCTTCGATTTTGCTTTTTTTTTTACTAATCGTTTTAAAGTGTAGAACACATGTGCGTATGAGATCTTTGTTAGGGTTTCTGGACTTAGTAGACAGAATAGATTTCATCATGGATTCTCCCGTAATCATGAATGTGTTAGGTTAAGTGTTGTTAACATTGTCTCAAAATGCAAGTTGCTCCTTCTTAGGGTTTCTGGAAGCGAATACTCTAGAGAACCATTGCAAATTGCTTGATGATTTTGCAAGAGTGTTTTTGTGTTAACGATTCACTTTACTCAATATTATTTTTTGCTATAGACCTATACATTGGTCTTCAGAGCCCAAAACGAATCACTCGCTCTTCTACATCGCTCACTCTCTGTCTCTTTATCTCACTGGTATATACTCTCTCTCACCCTCTCTCTCTGTCTCTCAATCATGTCTCTAAAACTCTCTTTCTCTGATTCGTGTTCCCTTATTTAGTTTGTAAATGTCTCGAGTGTTAGGTATTTGGTTCTATGTGCGGTCTCTTTGCTTCTGTTTCTGCTAGTTTGGATGGAACAGGTTGTCGTTAGATATTTAACATGTTAAATCACTTTGTTTGGGTTCTCTTTAGCCAACCACTTGGTGTTTCACAGTTGTGCTTATGGTTTGTTGTCTCTTTGCTTATGTGTAGTCTCTTAGTTTAGATGTAACAGGTAGTGGTTGGATTCTCTTTAGCCAATCACTTGGTGTTTCACAGTTGTGCATATGGTTTGTTGTCTCTTTGCTTATGTGTGGTCTCTTGAGTTCTGCTTCTTCTGGTTCTATGTGTGGTCTTTTTCCTTCTGTTTCTGCTAGTTTGGATATAACGGGTTGTGATTAGATATTTAACATCTGAACAGTTGTGCATCAAAGGAGCAGAGTTATGGTTTGTTGTCTCTTTGGTTGTTTGTGGTCTCCTGGGTTATGCTTCTGTTAGTTTGGCTGTAACCGAGAGAGCTTTAGCGGAACAGTTAGTGGATACATCATAGGAGTTGAAGAAGGGCAGAGACAAAAGAGAGAAGTAGAAGATGCAACAACACAGGATGCCAAGGTGGAATAGAAATTACGACCCAATTTTCGCATGGTGGGACTGGGAAAACGCCGGTGTTTAACCGGTTCTGATCCTGCTCTGATTTACTATGGAATTCAAGCAGCATTAAGAACTTTGGATTTGGTTGGAGATCTCTATGTGGAAATGGTTGCGGTTAAGCATCGACCGTCAATCCAAACCATCAACCGTGTGAAAGCTACTGGAATTCCGTTTATTCCAGCCAACCATAGTGGACCACAAGCTAGTGATGAAAAGATCTGTGAAAGAATTGATCTTTGGAAGAAGGAACCTCCTCGTTCAGCGGTAGTTGTCATCATTAGCGGTGACAAAGGTTATTGTGACTTGTTATCAGAATTAAGATCAATGAATTTTCTTACTGTTGGAATTTATGTGAAAGGCTCAGAAGCACGATCGTTTGTAGAGCGTATTGACTTCAATTTCACATGATTGATGGTAGCAACTCTAGCTCTGCAATATAAATCGAACCTGAAAAATATTGAACTTCAATCTTATGCTCCCAAAGCACGTTTGAGTGTATTAGATGTTCAAGGGTACAAGCTTTCAAGCGAAGAAGAGCGATTATGGAGCATTGTAAACTATAGTGCGTCGAATATGAGTATGTGGGCTGATCTGGTTGGAGAGACGACTCGAGACATGATGTTGTTCAAAAATTGGGAAGATCTCATTGCAGAGACAGAAAAGAAAAACAACATACATCAAATCCGCAAGGTGTATGATAAGTTCATAGGTGACTTCCCTAGCCTCATGCTCCGCATATTTTGTCCAGTAGTCATGACACAAAGGGAAGTCACCTAGGAACTTATAATACACCTTGCGGATTTGATGAATGTTGTCTTTCTTCTCTGTCTCTGCAATGAGATCTTCCCAATTTTTGAACAACATCATGTCTCGAGTCGTCTCTCCAACCAGATCAGCCCACATACTCATATTCGACGCACTATAGTTTACAATGCTCCATAATCGCTCTTCTTCGCTTGAAAGCTTGTACCCTTGAACATCTAATACACTCAAACGTGCTTTGGGAGCATAAGATTGAAGTTCAATACTTTCCAGGTTCGATTTATATTGCAGAGCTAGAGTTACTACCATCGATCATGTGAAATTGAAGTCAATACGCTCTACAAACGATCGTGCTTCTGAGCCTTTCACATAAATTCCAACAGTAAGAAAATTCATTGATCTTAATTCTGATAACAAGTCACAATAACCTTTGTCACCGCTAATGATGACAACTACCGCTGAACGAGGAGGTTCCTTCTTCCAAAGATCAATTCTTTCACAGATCTTTTCATCACTAGCTTGTGGTCCACTGTGGTTGGCTGGAATAAACGGAATTCCAGTAGCTTTCACACGGTTGATGGTTTGGATTGGCGGTCGATGCTTAACCACAACCATTTCCACATAGAGATCTCCAGCCAAATCCTAAGTTCTTAATGCTGCTTGAATTCCATAATAAATCAGAACCGGTTGGAACACCGGCGTTTTCCCAGCTAAAGAGTGGAAGTAAAAAATCAGTGGTTTTGAAAAGGCTATACAGAGGTCCTGAAACATGTCGCCTCTCCCTGATGAAGAGCTGGAGACTTGGCATCAATATCTGGATTTCATCGAGGAGGATAAAGACATCGATAAGGTACTTGGGTGCTTAACTCTCTTATACGTGAACATACAAGTGTTTTGTAGAGTAAGTCGTACCTCTGTAATAGTATTGACCTCCTGTTAACTTGGCATCATATGCTTTATTGAGTTTCCATTGGATCAAGCAACTTTTAAATGGGTAACAAGAGAGACCAAAGCATGGGACGTGATTTTGTAACTTTAAGGCTAATTACTTTTAAGTACCAATGTAATTGGTGCAGTGTCTACCTAACAATCTGTCTGTCAGGCATTGAGGATCCCTCCATATGTGAGGGCCTCTGTTTTCCTTGTAGGAGTATTTCATATATATTTTTTACATTCGATACTTTCCCAATAGGTGGTCAAGCTGTTTGATAGATGTCTAATTGCCCTGAATATTGGATTCGGTATGTAATAAGCATGGAACAAAATGGAAAGATAGAACTTGCAAACAGTGCCCTTCATCGAGCAACTCAAGTGTTTGTCAAGGTATGAAATGTGTTTTACTTATGATTTTGGCTTTGTAGAATAACTTAATATTTTGTTGTGGCTTTTCTTGGCTATTTATTTGCTTTCTTTTCTGAGGCAGAGAAAACCAGAAATTCACCTTTTTGCTGCTCGAATCAAAGAGCAGAATGCGGATATAGCTGGTTCTAGAGCTGCATACCAATTAGTGCACTCTGAAATTTCTCCCGGACATGTTGAAGCAGTAACTAAACATGCAAACATGGAAAAGCGACAAGTAAGCTTTCAAGACCAAGTAGTAATTGAAGAACTACTATTGACTTTTCCTTACTCATCTCCTAATCTTATTTGTAGGGACATCTAGATCCTGCTTTCGCTGTTTATGAGCAAGTGATTTCTGTTGAAAAGGGCATAAGAAACTCCAAATTACTGCCGCTGCTGTATGTTCAGTATTCAAAGTTTAAATACTTGGTATGTAAGACTATATAAAATCCTTTTTGTTTAGTTTTGTTAGAGTAGTATTTAATGGGTTTGGCCTCTTATTCTTTTCAATAATGCTTTTAGGTTTCAGGGGACGCTAAGGGAGCTAAGAATATTCTAGTCGAAGCACTTGCACACGTGAAAGCGTCTAAACCTTTCATTGAAAACCTGCTTTCTGTTGTGAGTATTATGCCAAAACCAACAGGAATTGCTAAACTTGAAGCATTTATTGAAGAATTTATAGAGGATACCCAGAACGCAACTTCCATTGAGAGAGAAGAAGTGTCAATGATATATATAGCGGTAAATACTTGTAAACTTAAAGGCTTCTAAGTATCTTTATTATTGGGTTTAATACCAAATGTATGGCTTTCGCAGTTCCTGGACATGTGTAGAGTAGATCATGATCCCTTGAATGAAGCGACAAAAAAACATGCTAAAAACCTTGAATGAAGCGGCAAACAAACATGCTAAACTCTTTCCCTGGACGAAGTCAGAGGTGAGAAAGCGTAGTGCTGATGCATATCCATACGCACAGACTTAATCTGGTGGCTACGCTTCACAGCCTCAGTGGCCTGGTGGCTATGCTGCACAGCCCTGAGTTTTTACTCTTTTCATGAACACAGCCTTTTGGGCAACAACAGTGGCAACAATTGTGCTTTAGGTCGTGTTTTAAACTTTGTATGCTGCGCGTTATATTTTGCAATTCATACTGAAACTGAGGCATATTAAGTCTAGGATTGACACCAAAAGAGGAAAGAGTATTCCTTTAGAGTCGGTTTCAAACTTGGACTCAAATCATTTCCATCTTCTTCCCTTTTTGCCACATTTGTTCAAAAGAGAAGAAGTAGCTCGAGAAGCATTGCAAACTCAAAGAGTTTCATTCTTCATTCGTGCTTACCATATGCTTAAAAACTAGCCGAAGTAGCTCCCTTTTTTATTCAAGCTGCAAGACCCCAAACAAAAGATTACGGCATTTGAATTTCAAGCTCTTTTAAAAGACGGTATCAATTTACGAGTCTTGTAAAGTATTTTTACCAGCTCCATCTCCAAAGTAATCATCTTGTTTCATCTGAGAACGCTTCAACTCCTTGACTTCCGACAATACCTAGCAGAGTTTCCATTAGTGAGTCAAGCAAAACTGTTTATTTTATACTTCAGATAACAATGAATGACTTAAACTTACATCAGTCAATATATCCACGAAATTGGGGGATCCCATTTCCATCTTGAAAGGATCCATAAGTCCAACATCATCAACCACATCTCCTGTAGACTGTAGTAGCGGAAACATATGAGGATCCACAAGGTGATTTACCTTTCCTCAAGGTCCCAGGAAACCTTCTCATCTTCCCAACAATTAGGCACCATCAATGAAGAAGCTGCTCCCATGTTACCCGAAAAGCTCTTGAAACAATCCTTATCCTTAGGATCCTCCAAGATCTCGCTCAGTCCATCCAGATGGACTTTAAAGGAATATGCTGCATCCCAATCGATGACTGAATATGTATCCTCAGCAGGATCTTCCTTGCTAATTCTAGGTCCTATTATACTGTTAGCTGTAGCAGAGGTCCCCTTTGGTGTTGGATGGAGATTTTGTTGATGATGATAAGCATTCACTTTGACATATTCACCTTCTTTTGAAGCATTTCGGAATCCTCCACTGTCTTGGCGAAAAGATGGAACTCGAGAAGCAGATGTCCAAGGATTTTCAACACTTGTACCTACTTGAGAGGAAACTTCATTTTTCGAAGAAGTTTTCTGTTCCAGAGTTGAAGATGCGGTCAGAACTGATTCTTGAATACTTGTTACAGAACAGAGTTTAAGAGATTAAACTCTCAAGAGTAAAAGAATTTTTTTTTAAAAAAACAGAGTAATTAAACTCTATTTGGCTAGTTCTTTTGTACGGGTGAGTGTTGGTGCGTGTGGAGCTTGCAGTTCGTTGTTTTGCCATCAAAAGCGGTTTCAAAACCAGGTTGCTTATACCGACTTTTGTGGTTGGTTTGGTTCAGTACGATTAAGTTTGGCTCGTGGTTCTTTCCCTGCGAGCAGTTAGCCGGTGGTGAGAGCTTTACAATGAGTTTTATTCCGGTTCCATTCTACAAGAAAAATAAGGCAATTGTGTGTCTTCGTATCTCTAGTTCCTATATCAGCATTTTTCCACTATTAGTCTTTCTCGTTCTTAGTGTTTTGGCTATTAATGTTTTTGAGCTCTTAATCTTATCTCTTAGCTTAAAAGGTCTCCGAGATTTCTTTATACGCCAGCTGTTGAAAAAAAAAAAAAAAAAAAAAAAAAAAAAACTCTCTTTATCCGATTGTGATCCCTCACAATTCAATCTCTCTATGCACGAACACACACAACTTTATTAATTGAAAATCTGTAGTTTTTACATCACGAGACGACAATATTTATTTAAATAGAAACAAGAAGACACAAGTGAAGCGACACAACACAACTTAATCTAAACATCACACCATTTTAACATAATTAACATAACCGACATAAACTCAATTATCACCATGTTAGAGGGATTTCTAATGCTCAATCCGGTTTAATCATTTTAGTTTGGTTATTTGATAATCTTATTTTGCAATTCTGGTTAGTACAATTGGTTTAATCCAATAAAACTATCGTGAGTCTGATAAATAATCAAAATAACAAATCATCTTCTTCAATCTCTTTTCTCTCTATCGATCATAATCATCTTCCATCATCATTGAATCTCAGCTCTTCGAGGTGATCCTTCATCTTCTAGATTGGATTCTATCATCATTTAGTTCTCCCGTAACACACCAACTCGGATGAGTAAGGCTTGCGATTTCGATGTCCATCCACTCTGCACAGGGCTGCCTCAACACGTGCCTCAGCAGTCTTCTCACCCTAATCACGGACATACAAACTAAGGTCAGGGTAAAGTGCGGCGTCGGAGTAAAAGAAAAATAATGGTTCGTATCTTCAAGGTCATAACGAAAACGGTTAGAAGACTGTTGCTGCTGTCTGGAGCACCTTCAGGATCCTCTCAGCAATCTACTGATGCTGCTGTTGTCACTTGGAATGTACTGCGAATTTCTGACTATATCTGTGTTCTGAATTTTTACTTGTGCTATTCAATTAGTTTCCAATGTATCGACAATTGTTGCTCACCAATTTGTTTTGTGTTAAATTTTATGATGGAAGTAAGAGAAGAGAATTGTTATAGTTCGTGTTGACTGTATAATTTTGATAACTAAACATCTACATTAAAAAGCTAAGCCAAAACTATAGACAACATTTCACTTGAAGCTTCTTCTAATTCCTCCCAAAATCACAGCTTGACATCATTATCATCAGATTACTGAATGATGGTCCTTTTTTTTTATTATATCTTTGTAAACGTATCTACAAAGGGTTTTTAGACTCCCAACTAGAAAGGAAAAAACAACCTAACAGATCCAAAACCAAATTTACCTAACCATAACCATATAATTGAAATCAGACATAACAGTGAAACACTTTAAGATGAGTGTTATAATACCAAAAGAAAGATTCGACTCAGAGCTTACTAGCTTGTCTACCAAACAAAGAATGTCGACCTTCTGCTATAATCTCTCCGGTCATCTTGTTCCTCACTACAACGATTGTTCCTTTATAACCTCCTTTCACTCCCAACACTCTCGACGTTATCTCCAACTCCTCCTGAAAACATATTTCCATTTCAAGGATGACTTTTCAGCAAATCATATGAAACTAAAGATGGAGAAACTTGAGTAAGACTTACACCAATCTTAGCTGTCGAAAGGAATGCAATGGACATGTCCACTGAAACATTCATCGGTAAACCTTCAACATGTACAACAGCTCCACCAACCTCATCCACAAGATTTGCAATCGCTCCATTTGCTAGATTCCCGTCTCTGTCCTGCCATTACCAAATCTTAAGAGAGATCAAACACTGTCTCAAATGACAAATTATTTATGTCCAAGCTACTATATTATATCCTGAAGTAGAGATATCTTCTTGATTCTGCACAAGTTTCCAAGAACCACTTCAAAACAAAATCAATTCAGATCATAATATCACCCATTCTCATCTTCAAACATCTCAAAACGATTCCAAGATCTTTCACCATCCCATTAAACATCAAATTATCCGTTTCTAAATCCTTATCACACGCTACTTCTATATACTAATCTGAGTTTCTGATCAACTCTGCTCTTCTGAAATCGAATTTTCCCAAGACTTAATGACTAGGTTGAGAATCTACAGCTATGTCAAGTCAAGGATTGAAGAAGACGAACCGTCAAACGAAGAGGAACCTTGAAAGAGCAGGAAATGAAACCCGGGTCGACTCGGTTGACTCGGATTCCTCTGAGGCTAAAATCCTCGTAAAAGCTTCTTCCTTTCACTAATCCTTCCACTCGCAGTTCCTCTGCGTCGTCAACCTCATCTCTCAGTTGCATATAATCGCGAATTTTCTCCATCATCGTCTTCGTCATTCTTCGACTTCCTCCTACTTGCAATTGTTTTTTTTTTTTTTTTTTTTTTTTGATAAATAGACAAATTTATTTATCCATATTTTCAGTTTCAGGTACAACTTATTGTGTCCCATTGGTGCTTCTCAGAAGCTTCCGAATGAGGTAGAGGCTTTAATGTTCTATGAAGACAAGTAACTATTTATAATTTAGAATTGTAAATTATAAATTTTCTTCACCAAATGAAATTATCCAGGATATAATTAAAATCCATAGGTAAAGACAAAATCACTTTTGTAACTTTTTTCTTTTTTTTTGTACAAATCCACTTTGTAATTAATTTCTACAAGACATTATGAAAATATAAAGCCAAAGAAAAAGAAACTTGTTTAAGAGGATCCTCCTCAGTTGCCGTGCGCTCTAAGGAAAGCAAAACACACAAGAAACCTATACACTCTCTTACTATACTTTTGTATAAATCATACATATAAATGATACAACACACACATACAGTTTCTATCTACACAAAATTTTTATCATTTCATTTCTCCATTTTTCTGTATCAGCACCTTTTTAAGTGGTCTCTGCAGCTATATTGGTGCTTGATCCTATAAAACCAAAATGACTTGGTTCTCTTTGTTGACTTTCTTTAAATGCGAAGAATTCTCTGCATCAGAACCGGAGAACAAAAGAAGAGAATCAGATTGTGTTCCTTGTAAGTTGTAACAGTTAGAATCAAAAAGCTACTTGAATTCTGAGGAAATTATCTCAAGCTTAGTCTGTCCTTACCATTTCATCAATTAACTCCATCTCTTTGATTATTTTTGAGTTTGTCTTCTTCAGATGTAGACTCATCATTGAATGTTACTTCAGATCCCTGAGTTTCATGTTTATTGTTCAGCAAGAGAAGAATTTGGATACTACTTCTAGTTAAGTAAACACAGAACATTGTAACTTTGGACAGCAAAAACTTCACACCTCTTGAATTGTTCCCGTGGCATTCGAACAAACGGTTTCTACTGTAGTTTCCTCAGTTGGCTCAGAACGTTCCTGCAATAGAGACGTACAAATCCACGCGTCAAACAAAGTATATAAATGTTTACTTTGTATACAGAAATTTGGAACTTACATCTAATTGATTATGAGATGATTCTGCAGGTGAATCCACATTTCGCAGCTGATTATTTGATGTATGATCCAGATCCTCAGAATGATTCTGGTCTAGATGTAACATTTCTGGTAACACTGATCTTGGAGAAGTAGCAGATTCTTCAGAGTTTTCATGATGATTTACATCAGAAGCTTCAGCTTCTGCAAGCTCTTGCATTTCTTCTCCATCATTTCTTTCACAAGGTTCTTCAGATTCTTGATCAGTCCTCTCGGATGGCTCAGGTTCGTCCGAGTCATAACTTATCTTTATCTCATCAGCTGATTTCTCTGGAAGTTCCTTTAACTCCTGACAAAAACTTGCAAAACTTTTGTTCAATGTCTTAACACTTTTAGAAAGAAAAAAAACTTAAAAACCATTTCAATGAAACTGACCTCTGCTCTTTTGGAGAAAACTTCATCAGGTTGAGGAACCATGGACTCCAATTTTATTGCTTCTTCAATTTCTGGAGAAGCTAAAGAAGCTGTTTCATTTAGATCTTGATCAACTTTTCCCACAGGTAACATTTCAGTTTCATCACCATTAAAACCCATTTCCTTTCCGATTTCTGATTCATAAATAAATAACGATCTCTCTTCATCATCAGAGTCATTCCCATGAACTGAAGTAGGAGGTGAACCAAGTTCAGAGACCTCAACTTGAAGATCAGAGTCAACTGAATGTGACACCATATGACATTTTTTTGTTCTGTAACCAAAATGCTCCATGTATCTTTGCCTTGCGGTTGCTAGTGAACTCGAACCACTGCTTCTAGGTACTAAACCCGTAAGAGAGTTCCCAACACGATCATTTCGTTTGCGGAAAGTTGCAGAAGCATCTGATTGGTCAGAGACATTGAAATCCTTCTCTCTTTCTCGCGGAGAAAGAGTTGCGTTCGAGTCACTATCATCGTTTCTGATGGAATCCGTCTCTATCCGTACCTCTCCTGCCTCCATATCATTTCCTTTTCCTCTTGTAAAATCTCTTTCTTTCATTAGAGGTGGTTGATCATTAATAATACCTAAATCAACAAGAAAAATCACTAAGAAATATACACTTCCAAATCATAACCTTGATCAATGCAATAACAAAACTAGTAAAAGGTCATAGGAGGTTCTTCAAAAGCAGAGCTAGTCCTTCTGTTTCAGTTCAAATGTAACCATCAATGGGAGAAGGTTAATTGAAAGAGAGAAAGAACATATACCTTGCAGTGGCCTAGGCCTACCATCACCTTCATTTCTCCAAGAAGACGCCAATTTAGAATCTTTTTGAAATTCTGATGGAAAAATTCTATGATGGAAGCTCTCATGGCGACAAAAGAAGATGTCTTTCGGGTTAGCCTCAGCAAACTCTTGCTGAAAACTATCTCCTGTCAGGTTTGGCTTCTCTTCGAGTGGATCGTAAGGAAGATCAAATGGGTTTCTTCTTGGTAATAAAACAGAAGGTGCAGAGCCTGGTATGAGAAGTCCATCGATTTCATAGTTTTCTTTATTATCTAAACCATAATAGTTTCGACCAATACAAATCTTAGGAACTTCCATATCCATAAGGCTTCTCTCAGCTGCAAGTAGAAACAATCTCCTTGATCGTCTTCTAAGAATCAAATTCTCTAGCCTCTTGTTTCGTTCGATCTCAGATGTCCCAAGATCCATCAAATTCTTCTGATCATCCTCTGTCCACGCTACTGCGACCTGGCTTTCTTTTACTTCGTCCTCTTCCTCTTCTTCTTCTTCTTCTGATGATGATGATGATGAACATTCTACTTCATTTTCAACACCATCACCAACACCAACACTTGTTAGCCTCTCCAATGGATCTAAGACAACAACATCATCTCCATTGTTGTCTACGTCAGAGTCAAATAAGCTTTCTTCTGTTACAAGTAATGTCCTATCTCTCTTAAATTTCTCCAGATCTGGAGTGGTCATCTCCGGTAATTCCCCATAGAGAGTTGTCAAAATAACCTTACCTCTCTCATCCTCACTAGCTTGCGACGAATCCCAATCTTTCCCAACCTCTTCAACTTGTCTTCTGGCATTTCGTCGAACACTTCGTTGGTGCTTTAACTCAGCCTTCTCCGTTCTTCCCGGAACAGATCCCTCTGATAACCCACGATCCGTTCTCTTAACCTCCTTGAAGAAATCACCGATCTTTGAACTCAGATCATGATTCAAGAGATAAAACGAAGCACAAGCTATCAACGGAGAAGAACAGAGCATGAAATAGAAAACCCAAGGAAGAAAAATGTACAAGATGATCATAAACGCAGAAACACCAGAAACAACTGGGTATGTCTTAACGTATCTGAAAATTGTATTCGTTGAGAATCTAAGAACTTTCCAAACGATAAAGCAGACATCTTTAGCATCAATTCCCATTGTTTCTTGATCAAACAACCCTGAAACTTAGAATCATTATAAGAAAAATAAGCCAAACAATTGAAATTGGAAAAAAATCAAAGTTTGATGAAGAAGAAGCCAAAAAGGCGAAGAAGAAGAAGAGAGGTCAAGCTTACCTTTGAAACGATAACCAGTCAAAATGTTTTGGAGGGGTTTTTTGCAGATTTAGAAATTTCGTTTCTTTTTCTTAAATACTTTTGTCGGTGTGGTAGGGAAGGCCATGATTTATGTACGGATCGTGCGGGGAAGACAATACGAGGGTAGTTAGTTGCTTACATGTTTTCTTCTGACACTTTTGAGTTTTGAATTTTGATCACTATTTTGTATTTACTTAATATTTCTCAGTTTTTGCAATCATTACTCAGCTTTTTTTATTTTGGGCTTTTCACATATATAAGCCCACCGGAAAAAACCCATGACTATTTCTACACGAATTATGAATAGTTTTTTTTCTTTCTTTTTTTGTCGGTGAATAGTTGATATACATCATTTCTTCGTGAACACTGTTGGATGATAGTACTAGTATTAGTTATTTTAATTTCAAATAAAAAATGCTTCAATGGTTGTTTAACTTGTAAGATTATCTTTTCTATTCGAGAAGAATTATTCTCTTCGAATATAATATTTTATAATTCATTTGGGGATTTTCTAATTTTTTCTAGATATGATAGGATTGAACAGTTAATTCGCGTGGGTTCTTTGAAATTGAAACATTATCGACTGTATTTGATTTCAGTAAACTGGTAAATTAATCATTTACGCTCAGAAAAATTGAAACATCAAATTTGAATATATGGACTTACATATCTGTATGAATTTATCAAGATATGGACAAAACAAAATATCAATGTCGCTTTCAGAGTGAGTGAACGACAGATATTGAGAAATCAATTTGAATGGTTTGTCAATCATATTTTTGCCAACAATTCAATTATAGCATTGTAAGTCCAAAAGATTTTTAATTATCATTGGTCTTATACTATTTGTTTCCTACTATTTGTTTTAGTGGGCATCCTAGAAATGGAAACTATACATGGACCTTCCTATAAAGCTATGATATAGGTGTTTGTTACCACTTACCAGATAAAAAATGTAGGGTTAATGTTATCACTCTTATTTTAATAATTGAAGCTAATAAGCTTGATATTTCTAGCTCACATTCGTCTATTAAGGTTTTTTTTTTTTTTTACATAAGCTGATGGTAATAAATCAGAAGCTTCATATTTATAGCCATGTAATGATTGTTAAGGGGTCATTTCTCAGTCAATTTTGAGTTCTGGTTGAATGGATTAAGAAGTGATTAGTTGTGTAGAAGTGAATCAGTGATTAGTTGTGTAGAAGGAAATCTCCGAATGTATAAAGCCCAAATCATTGCAATATTAATTTTATTTATTTATTCCTATAACCAAAAAAAATGCAATAGTTAACTAAAAAAATAACTGAATCTAATAATTTTTACCTAACTGAACCAAAGTTCATCAAAATCGTAGTGAAACCGTTAAAAATAACCCAAAATTTTTTTATACCAAATTCCCTGAACCCAAACCAAACAGAACCAAACCTTTTAATAGAAATCCACTAAAAATTAATATATTTAAATTAAATACAAAGAAAAATACATTAAAATATACTAGAATAATAATATTAATTAAAATTAATTAATTTATGTTTGTTATAAAAAAAATTCCAAAAATCGAACGGAATAATATTTTCGATCGAATAAAACATATTTTAAAATACGAAAGACACATAAAATTCAATAACGTTAACCGAACCAAATAATGGAATGTCCATCCATAAAAAAATTGAAAATAACCCAGGGATGTAAATTAATGGAGATATTTACTACTCTTCTTCTTCGTTGTGTGCAAAAAAAGGTATTGAATACTTTTTATTGGTTTCCAAGGTGGTTTACAGTTTACACACTCTCCTCCTCACGTATCTTATCTTAGATAAAATATCTGAGAAGGTGCCACGTCAGCAAAACCTTCGCTTTTTGGATGCATCGTCCGTGACAATAATCAAAGGATTCAGGAGGTTCGTTCCTTTTTTAAGGACCAAAACCATTTTATCTTTTTCTTCTATATATCACTCGTAACTGACTCAGTGATTTCAATACGAGCCAACCTCTTCTTCATTCCTCTTCCAGGTTCCAACGGATCTAATGTTGTTCTCATGCTCGTGAATCTTTGTTATTTCTGTTTTAAAATCCATGGATCGTATCATCGTGTAGTGTAGCTTTGTAACACTGATGATACATTATTTTTTTCAGCTATGGCTTCTGCAGTACACAGTACTTTGATGTCAGTCGTATGCAACAACAAAACTCACTCTGCTTGGCCTAAACTTCCTAACTCCTCCTCTTTGTTACATGGATTCGATGTTGTTGTTCAAGCTGCAACAACTCGATTCAAGAAAGAAACAACAACCACACGAGCCACTTTGACGTTTGATCCACCAACGACTAATTCTGAGAGAGCTAAGCAGAGAAAACACACCATTGATCCTTCTTCTCCTGATTTTCAACCTATCCCTTCTTTTGAACAATGTTTTCCGAAGAGCACTAAAGAATACAAGTAATTTACTTCACCTCAATTCACATTTTTTCATCACTGTAAAGAGTTGAGAAATCACTGGTTGTTGTTTTCAGGGAAGTTGTTCATGAAGAATCTGGTCATGTGCTTAAAGTTCCCTTTCGACGTGTTCATTTGTCTGGTGGTGAGCCAGCTTTTGATAACTATGACACTAGTGGTCCTCAGAATGTTAACCCACACACTGGTATGTGATTTCCACCTTGTGTCTCTTTCTCTTACTATCTATGTGACTATCAAATAAAAAAAAATGAAACTTTTTTTCCAAATAGGGCTTGCTAAGCTAAGGAAGGAGTGGATTGATCGCAGAGAGAAGCTAGGAACACCACGATACACTCAAATGTATTACGCTAAGCAAGGAATCATTACTGAAGAAATGCTCTACTGTGCTGCAAGAGAGAAACTAGACCCTGAGTTTGTGAGATCAGAAGTTGCACGAGGGAGAGCGATTATACCTTCCAACAAGAAGCATTTGGAGCTTGAACCGATGATTGTTGGTAGAAAGTTCTTGGTTAAGGTCAATGCGAATATCGGAAACTCTGCTGTTGCAAGCTCTATTGAAGAAGAAGTCTACAAGGTTCAATGGGCAACAATGTGGGGAGCTGATACAATCATGGATCTCTCGACTGGTCGTCACATTCACGAGACACGTGAGTGGATCCTTAGGAACTCAGCTGTGCCTGTTGGTACAGTGCCTATTTATCAAGCACTTGAGAAAGTGGATGGGATTGCTGAGAATCTTAGCTGGGAAGTTTTCAGAGAGACTCTGATTGAACAAGCTGAGCAAGGTGTTGACTATTTCACAATCCATGCTGGAGTTTTGCTGCGTTACATTCCCTTAACGGCTAAGCGTATGACCGGGATCGTTTCGCGTGGAGGATCCATTCATGCTAAATGGTGCTTAGCTTACCACAAGGAGAACTTTGCTTATGAGCACTGGGATGATATTCTAGACATCTGTAACCAGTATGATGTGGCTCTTTCAATTGGAGATGGTCTGAGACCTGGCTCGATTTATGATGCTAATGACACTGCTCAGTTTGCAGAGCTCCTTACTCAAGGTGAACTAACTCGCCGAGCATGGGAAAAAGACGTGCAGGTATACTACTACTACTTATCTAATTCACTTATCTTCATCTACATTTGTATTTGCATACATATTCTCAATACTTGTTGATTTTTTCTCAGGTGATGAATGAAGGGCCAGGGCATGTCCCAATGCACAAGATACCAGAGAATATGCAGAAGCAGTTGGAATGGTGTAATGAGGCACCGTTCTACACTCTTGGTCCTTTGACTACTGATATTGCTCCTGGATATGATCACATTACCTCTGCCATTGGCGCTGCCAACATTGGAGCCTTGGGCACAGCTCTTCTTTGCTATGTAACACCCAAAGAGCACCTCGGGCTACCAAACAGGGATGATGTCAAGGCTGGGGTTATAGCATACAAGATCGCTGCTCACGCAGCTGATCTAGCAAAACAGCATCCACATGCCCAGGCATGGGATGATGCGCTGAGCAAGGCGCGGTTTGAGTTTAGATGGATGGACCAGTTTGCTCTGTCCTTGGACCCCATGACCGCTATGTCTTTCCATGATGAAACTCTTCCAGCTGATGGAGCCAAGGTTGCGCACTTTTGCTCCATGTGTGGACCTAAGTTTTGCTCTATGAAGATAACAGAAGATATCCGAAAGTATGCAGAAGAGAATGGTTATGGCAGTGCTGAAGAAGCCATCAGACAAGGAATGGATGCTATGAGTGAAGAGTTCAACATTGCAAAGAAAACCATTAGTGGAGAACAGCACGGTGAAGTAGGCGGAGAAATCTACTTACCTGAGAGCTATGTCAAGGCTGCTCAGAAATAAAAGGTCAGTATGGTTAGAAGTGCTCGCTCAACAAAAATTTTAGTTTAGTTTACAAACAATTTAGTCTATAATCTTTTCTTAAGCTTCTTTCTACTGCTTCCTCAGGGAAAGGGTTGAAACAAGACCTCGCTTACCCAAGTCTTGGTGCCTGTTGGACTATACCTGGAAAATGGCACAAACTTGTTGGTAAGCTTAGTAGAGTCTCTATGTCTTTCTTGTTAACTTTAGAACTATCTATGTTTCTGTTTGTTCCTTTGACTCAGAGTCAGTAATAAAGACAAGCTAAGTTGATGTTTTCAATACTTTATGTGTGATTTGAATGGTGAATTGACATGCAAAAGCACCAGGGGTGCTTGAACCAGGATAGCCCGCGAAAATGCGGGCTATCCAGGACCAGGCTGAGAAAGTCCCTTTGAACCTGAACAGGGTAATGCCTGCGCAGGGAGTGTGCAGTTTTTTTTTTTCTTTTCTGTAGCTTTCTAAAGGAGAAGAAGCTCGTGCTGCTTCCGCTCTCTCGAGTCTTGGTCCACAGTTTCCCATGCACAGTTTGATTCTTATGAGCTTAAGAGATTCAGCATAATTGACTTACAGCTATAGAAAAATCTCATAGTAACGGATGCACTGAATCACTAACAGTAAAGAATGATTCAGTCAAAAATTTCTTTTTGCACCTTTGGGGCATAAATAACCTAAAAACCAATCTGCTATGTTAACTTGTTTTACAGGTCCACAACACTAATCAGACTTATAATCATGTTTTCTAATTATACTCCTTTGATTACTAATTCCTTTGAGGGGTTTGTCCTCATAAATCGCCATGATAAAGAAACTTTGGATCATTTTGAGCTAAACTTACTGGGAAACAGAAGAGACGTTTTCAATTGCACCTTTGTCATTTAATTACATACGGCGTAGAATAGGAATGGCATCGACCAGAACAAGCAGATGTAGAGATAGTGAAGCTCACTCAACAGCACTTATGAAAACGTTCCACTGTTGTTTTCATTGTTCAGCTTTCATAAACACAAATGTGAAAACGTTTCATATCAATAAAACATTATGTTATTTTGCAGTAGAACATACCTCTCCATTGTAGTTTGATTTGTTAGTTGTTACTGATCGGATCAGCTCGAACTGCTAAGATCCTACATCAATCATTGTGGACGTTGTGATGATCCTTATGAAGAAAAACAGCATGTATGTTACATTCATAATGTCAAAACGGCGCACAGTTTCGTCACTCGTCACGTCGTCTTCATCTGAAAAAATTGAGAGATGAGCCTTGCTTTGTCGTTTACACGAATAATCAAAATCCTTCTTTGCTTTGTTCCTCTCCAGAGTACAGTAAAACCCTAATTTCTTCGCCGGAAGTTGTCCAGAAGATGGCGAATTGCGAATCTCAGATCTATCACGAGCGACAACGATTACAATTTTGCCTCTTGCACTCCCTCAACAATCTATTTCAGGTGATCCAAATTTTCTATCTCAGTTTCCCCAATACCCAGAGAATCACCGATGACGTGAAATTGAGCTATTGAGAGTTTTGCTTATTGCTTTCGTTTGACTTAGGACAAAGACGCATTCACGCGGGAAAGCTTAAACTCAATCGCAGAGAAGCTCGTGGACGATGATCCAAACAAAGAAACGTGGACACCTCTCTCTATACTCCTAAAGCCTCACCACAATACACTTACTGGTAACTACGACGTAAACGTGATGATCACAGCACTTGAAGGAAAAGGCAAGAGTGTTGTTTGGCATGATAAGCGTAGTGGAGCTTCTTCAATTGATCTTGTTGCAGATACTTTAATGGGTATTGTGTTGAATGTTCCGGTTAAGCGATATGGTGGACTTTGGAGAAGTAGGCATTGGGTTGTAATTAGAAAAATCAATGGATTTTGGTATAATTTGGATAGTGATCTCGTTGTGCCTTTGCCGTTTAAAGACGATGATGAAGTTAAGGGGTTCTTGGATCAGAATCTGAGTTTAGGTGCAGAGGTTTTGCTAGTGAAGAACGCCTAAAAATCAACAACGTGAGTTTTCAATCTTGTAGTTTGAGTTTCAACAGTGTTGATAACGTTAGAGAATGTTCAGTGAATTTGCTCCACTTGTGTGTTATTGGAACTAATGATCTTCGTGTCTCAAAGTATGCTAAATATTTTCACTTTCTACTCTTAAGACTTGATGGAGTAGTTTTCTGTATTCCTTATCGCGCTTTTGGCATTTTGAAACCTGCCACATATGTCAATCACCTTCCATAGCGTTCATTGATAAATTGTTCTGATCTCAGTGGAGTGTTCTCATATGTTATATTCTTGTGCCCATCATTGACATTTGTTCTCATTCTCTCTTTTTTTTTTCCTCCTTTTCTTTATTTGTGTAGCCTCAAGTCTCAAGTAAGGTATCTGCAATCTATAAAGGTTAGTTTAATTCTCGGCCTCTCCAGGAGTCAAAAGAATTTGTTCACATTTCTTTTATTAGTGATCATCAAAATGGAACCATACCGAAAGGTTTCTTCATAGAAAGAACCTTTTAATTCGCTTAAACAAATGGTTTTATTCCCTCTGTGGACCATCTTATACTCTTACTTTCCACAATGGAAATGCAGAAAAACTAAACAAAGTGTTCTTCTTTTGCTCTTGGGCCAGCTTAGTTTTCCAAATTTCGGCGTTATAGTTTTTAACATCGTTATATCTGTTAGTTATTACAATTATTTTAACATAAAGTATCTAAAATAAGTTTGAAATCGAACCCACCTACTTTTTTTTGTATATACTTTTAATATGTACAGTAATCATGGCTTAACTGTAATGATGTCATTATTGATAGATTATTAGTAATCATGGCTTCTCTGGTCTCTCTACCTGAACTCTATCAGGCAACTGTTTTAGCATCACTCTCTTTATAAATAATCCTCAAGTTTGTTCTCGTAAACTACTCTCACTCTCTCTTAATATGTCTGCTACAGGAACAAAACAGTTCAATGCAAACACTAGACCAGATACTTCTGGTAAGCAATCCTCAGTCAAGGGGACATATGGTAAGAATCCGGGATGCACAACGAGCTGTGGTTTGAGGCTACCGAGGAAAACAGAAGTCACAGCGGCAAGACTGATCAAGCATCTCAGCAGTAAATTTGTTAAGGGCTTACGTCTGGTGGTGATGAGGAAGAAGAAGAAGACGAAGAGATCTCCACCATTGAAGGCTTCTGCTTCCCGTATATCTCAGCCTTCGGTCATCTCTGTCGTTAATGATACTTATAGATCAGAGGCGATAGAAGACTGCATACAGTTCATCAACTCATCGACCTCGTTCACCAGATCAAGTTCTGCCAGTGGCGGTACATCTTAAGTTTTAGTTATGCCGATAACAATAAGTTTCGAAGAGTCAGTCTATTGGTCACTCTGTTGGCTACGCAGTAGCATATTAGATAGTTGCATGTAATATCTATATGAGATTTTATATATAGATAGAGCAGAAAAAAGAGATTTAAGTGATCTTGAGAAACGTGGATAATCTCAACTTTGTTTATGTACAAAAAGTCATATGTATTATCTTTCATCTACAAAGTAAAAAGTAATATACGTTTGGCCTAAAAATCAACAAGCAGAAAATTTCCTGAAGAATTTTCTAGCAAAAATGGAATATTCCGGCAAGCTCTCAGACTGCAATGATATGTATAATCAGAGACTGGCATGAGGTGAACTTGATGAGGTCTTGGAGCTGAACTATTCACTGATAAATCACTATTCTCGGAATGAATCAATCGATGATCTTCTCTCCCGTTGAAAATAGGTTCCAAACGACAGTCCCGACAAGGTAAAGACCGACCGAAATTGTGAAAACGTCATCCCAGGAACCTGAGGCATTTCATGTCATTGTTTAATTTCATTGGAAACGCATAAAGACTTAGTAGAGATTAAGGAAACATTTTCAGAATCAATAAGTGTTGAGAGCCCTGACCATGTTGAAGGATATGACCAGTCGCGGCTGTGCCAAGAACTCCGGCTAGTACTCCAGCAGTATTAGACAAACCAAGTAACACTCCCTGAGACCACACCAATAACAACAACAACATCATCGTGCTAATCCATTTGCTTTTGAGTAGCATGATTGGTCAAGACTTGAGAGTAATTGGTTACACTTACAGAGTATCTTGGAGCAATGTCTTGATGGTTAGAGTATAGACCAGACTGTGAAAACGCATCAGTCCCCTGACTACAAGCCATACACAAAACAGCCATTGCAGGAGAATCTATGTGTTTCAACTGTGTTAGGAAGAACGCTGGTCCAAGAAACCCAATTGTTTGCATTATCTGAATTCATCATAGAAAAGGATTAAAAAGGATTATGGAGGATAAATTACTTTTACTAAATTGCATTGAAATGGACTGAAGAAGTGATATGCGAGTACCTTGCGAACGTTCGTGACAGAGAAACCTCGGCTGACGAGTGTATCAGCGATCCATCCGCCAGCATTTGCGGAAATCGCCATTGTCATCCATGGAAACACTGAGAGAAGCCCTGATTCCATTAGGTTGAACTTCAGCACCTGCCTCACAATGTCCATCAGATTTAATAATAATCAGAAACAAAAAAAACATCAATCCTCTTGAATAAAGACAGTAATAGAACTGACTTGATGGTAATAAGTTGGCATCCAGGTTAAGAGAATGAATGTTCCCCAGTTATGACAAAAATGGCAACAGATGAGAGCCCAAACGGGCGGTTTCGACAATATCAGCCTCCACGGGATCGACTTCACTGGCTCTTTGCTGGCACAGTTGTCTGCAATTAGCTTTCTTTCTTCAGGGAGCAATGTTAGATCTTCTAACGGTGAACTCTCTGCCTATAGTTTAGTAACAAGTAACAACACGCATTATTGGTATTGAGATTTGGGGATCTTGAAATAGTTAAGAGCAGTATAAAAAGTCTGACCTTAGTTAGCCACAGAGTCAGCCATACAGTTCCAAGAGACCCAAAAGAGTAAAACACAGAAGGCCATCCAAACTGATGAATCAAGAAAGGCGAAAAAGCTAAACCAGTGACAGATCCAAGGTACATTCCACTGTAAACAAGCGCGAGAGATCTGCTTCTCTCTTGCACAGGCACCCATTTCGACAGTATATTGTTCATAGCAGGCATTGCAACACCCTGAAGATAACCATATAATACTTACTTCTCCTTATCAACACACACAGTCCAAGATCGATATCTAACATCTTAAAAAGTAATCAATCACAAACCTCGCCAATTCCCATGAACGCACGAACAACGAGCAAAAACGGAAGACCAAGTTTAGCCGCTATAGGAGTAAGAATTGTGGCGATCGACCACCAAATAACCCCAAAGCCAAGAACCATTTTGCCTCCTACAGTGTCTGCCCATATCCCACCAGCTATCTATCATATCAACAAACCACTGATTCACATACATACCTTATTGATTCACATGTAATAATAAGTGAGAATCATTTGAAAAACATTGATCATCTAAAAATAGAAACTGGACAAAGCAATGCATTCTATATCCAAGAACAGAAAATATACGAAATCCACACATATATGATGTAAAACTGTCTCAAAATTGCTTATAATCTATGCAATGAAGACGAAGAAGCTCTAATTAAGGAGTCAATGAAAAGCTTACTTGTGTGAGAAGGTAACCCCAGAAGAAAGAAGACTGAATCAAACCAACAGTTGCCGGATTCCAACCATACTCAGCTGACATCGGAAGTATAGCAATGCTCATATTCACCTGTAAAACATCATCTTCCCCAAATTGATAACTCCAATTTCTAACTGACCAATCTCGACTCCATAACAAATTCAATCTACGGTCAAGCTTACTCTGTCCATATTGCAGAGAAGAAAAGCTGAGAAACAGAGAAGCACTATCACCCACCGCTTTGGAAACTCCTTCCACCATGGGACAACGACTGAGCTAGAAGAATCAGAAACGACGTCGTTTCTATTCACTCTTTCTCCATCTCCGTAAACTACGCTTTCTCTCTTGTCGGAGCTCCGAACCAACACCCGGAAAACGCCGGACCTATTCCGCGGGTAAATCCATACCCGTAACGACTTCGGAGCTGGTTTGAGATTACGAAGGTTGATTTTCTCAGGTGGACGATTTGAAGTGTAGAGTGAATGGAGATTTGGAGAGTAAAGAAGAGCTCTCGCGTTCATGGCGGAGATAGATATTTTGTTTTCTCCACTGTTTCTTTCTTCTTGTGCTCACTCTTTTCTTTAAGACAGAGGAACTGATTTTTAAAAAAAAAAATCGTGGCTGATGTGACGACACGTGGCGGTTTGATACTGGCTAGGTGAAGATGTAATAATCTAACGGAAAGTAACGGTCAACAGAATTATTGGGAGGTCCATTACTAACTAAGAATCAGCTTAATATAAAGCCCGTATGAGGCCCAATAGATAACTCCGTTCCGCCAGAAAGGAAAAACTCATGAATATGGAAGTAGGCCTATCAAAACAAAAGAAATACAACATTAACAATAATTTATTATCCGTAATACAATATTTAAGGATATGAACAATGATCGGCTTTATGTGGAATAAAGGCAGGATTCAAAGGTGGAACCCAACCACCACTAATTGCGTTCATAAAAGATGTGAAATAATATTTAATCAGAGAATTAATTAAATAGTAAAGAAATTGGCAGAAATAAGTGTAATCCGATAGAATTAGTAAAATATCAATTTCTACAAAATTAAGTGTAGATATCATTTTTTTAATGAAATGGATGGGGAATTAATGTTGAAGAATACTAGACAGAGGAAAATGTCAACCAACGTAACTTGGCAATATTCGATGTATTCTTAGTCGACAGTCCTTGATTTTTTTCATTAGTATTTTATCCCAAATTTATTTCATTATTTTCTGTAATTTAATGAAATAAATAAAAGAACAATAATTGAATCGTATATATGCAGATAGAAGAAAAAATCTAAACCTGTAACAAAATCAAAATTAGAAAAATGAAAACTTTTAACTTTGTTTTATTAATGAAGGTCCAAGATTAGGATTTAGGTGATAAGAAATGATGTAAGATTGTGGTGCGGCAGATTTACTCATCGAAGGTGTCCCTTCTTGTCTACCACAAGTGCTCCTAGCTTAGGCTTTATGAGTTATGACTACCACTTTTATATATTTTATCCTTCTTTAATTCGTCATTATTATTGTGTAACGTTAAATAATTCCTTTTCTTGCATGCGTTATCCATTTACCAACATCTAACTTTTTGTAGTGACAAGGTCTTCTAAAATCTAAAACCAAACGTAAAATTACTGATATCAGTAAATCTATAACTCCTTATATATCACTAAACTAATAAAATCTAACTACACCATACGGATCATGTAGTCGTATCTTCTCGTTTTGGCAATACGTAACAGTCTAGGTGTAAACTAAAACCTAAGTTATGGTATTTCATCATATCTATAAATAAATAACAATAACTATAGTTTCATGTTAGTATTAGGGCCGTACCAGTAAACAAGAAGGCGAGATTGAGTTGAAGAAGCTAAAAAGACACAAACTTAATTAGACCGTAAGAAACAACAATGGGCACCTCATGTGGATGGAGACATGAAGAGCTTCGTAATGGCCTACTTCCGAAAGTACATACTTCCTCACGTGGCCCACTTCTTCAATTATCATTCACCATTTCAATCATTCATCACTAACTCTTCTTTCCCTCTTATTTTATTTCTACATTTATTAGCTAAACGACATCAAAGTCAAATTACACTTTCTTAATTTGGTTGTGTAGGAACAAAATAATACGTTGTTATATTGTACAATGTGGTTATATATTCTCTACCGACAGTTTGATGGAAATAAATAAGTGATATATCAATCTAAACTGATCCAGCCAAGTGGTAATTCTGATGACCGTAATCCTACTAGTTGAGTCTAGAAATTTTGCATTGCATATAGTACCAAGCCTCCAATTCTGATCATAGTGTCAAGTTCGACGACATTTTCATCAAAATGTAGTTATTTTCAGAGTAATTACAAAATATTTTTTGAAAAGAAACATGGTGCGGCATTGCGGCAAAAACCACGATTGATTGAGATAAAACAAGAAGGTGATGCGTTTTAGATACTTACTTTTTTTCGGCTAATTCTATATTACATTAATATATTAAGCTAAAAGAATCAAACAAATTGAGATAAGTGAATTAACACCTCTAACTGCCACTTATTTATTTCGTTTTTTATTTCCTGAAAGCGAAACCTTAACCTATATTTTTGTCCTCTTTGGTGTAAATAAATCACAAAAGCCTATTTAACCCCAATAAACATTTTACAAAGTAAGATACTCCTACTTATTTTCTTTACTAATTCGTCATGATCATATGCATGGATTATGGATATATGCATGGATCTAAGTGAACTGTGAACATACGCATTGAAGAGCTCAGACTAGATTTGAGACGACATGTGCACGTGTTCCTCTGTCTACGTCCATATCCTAAGCAACAAAATTTGCGGAACAAAAAAAAAATTATATTAATTGATTCTGTAGCCTTGGATTCCTCAGCACAGTTTTGAGTTTGGCTTCTGCTAAATACAATGTATATTTGTATAACATAATGTAAATGTAAAATTAGATAACATCGTACAAATACTTGGGGAAAAAATGGAAAATAGACTCTGAATAGAAAGAAGAAGAAAATGACTATAAGTCTACAAGTATATAGAGTTTAACCGATATACTTATAACACTACTAAACTATTTTCTATGGGCAGTATTTGTGAAGGGGAAATGCGTAGTGAAAATTTCATAGCATCACTAGATACGAAAATGAAATAAACATATTTCGAATTTGTTAAGACCATCACTTAAAAAAAAACCTTTTCATTTTAAATGCCAGAGAAATCGATGGGCAGCCACGTTAAGATAATATGTAAATTCAGTGAAGGAAAAAAAACAATGTACACTCACTCTTATGCACACACGAACCAATGCATCGGTAAGATTCGCATAAACATACAAAAGAAATTAAATTTTATTATAATTAAAGAGGAGACAAATATTCTAACCAAAAATAAATCAAAAGGCAAAAAAAAAAGAAAGACATGAAATAGCGTCGCATCTACTCTTCAACCTTTAGTATCTCTCTTGTCTTCATCATTTCTTCTTCTTTACAGCTCTGACCTCTCCAATGGTGGAAACTGCCATTTACTAACTTCATCTCTCTATCTCTGTCTCTCTCAACATTACCACCATCTCCAAAGTCTAAAGCTCAATAACAACTCTTGTGAATGGAGGCGCGAAAACTCGGTTGGTTGTTACGTCAGCATTTTCTATCTCTCTTCTTTCTCGTCCTCGGCTGTTTCTTCTTGCCCAGAGAAGGAGACTGTAGACAGAAGAGGAGGAAGAAGAAGCTTAGAACAGTTTCTTCATCTGGTTCTGCTCTATCCTCTTCTTGGACGTATTTAAAACGAGTTTTCTTATCCACAACAAGGATATCTAAATCCCGTAACCAAACACACCCTAACGGTACTTTAACTTCCGCCAGATCATCTCAGAACTCGCTCGTCACTCTCGTCCAGCCAGAGACTATTAATCAACCCGACCCGGAAACCCGTATTCAACAAACCGGATTCTCGTGCTCTGAGTTCGAGATCTCGTCTGATAATCCTCTGTTTCTCCCTCTACGTAATGAGATATTCCCTTGCAACTCGTGCGGCGAGATTTTCCATAAAATCCAACTTCTCGAGCAGCATATCACGGTTAAGCACGCCGTATCGGAGCTTATAGATGGCGATTCGAGCACGAACATCGTGAAGATCATATTCAAATCAGGTTGGCCAGAACAAGGTAACAAAACGCCGGAGATACATCGGATCCTGAAAATCCACAACAGTCCAAAGATTCTCACGAGATTCGAAGAGTATCGAGAGTTTGTTAAAGCTAAAGCCGCTCGTAGTAACGGCGGATCACGGTGGGACGATGAACGGTGTGTCGCCGACGGGAACGAGCTTTTGAGATTCTATTGCTCGACGTTCATGTGTAATCTAGGGCAAAATGGTAATTCTAATCTCTGTTGTCATCAGTACTGTAGCATCTGTGGGATCATCGGATCTGGATTCTCGCCGAAGCTCGACGGAATCGCGACGTTGGCGACGGGATGGAGAGGACACGTGGCGGTTCCTGAAGACGTGGAGGAAGAGTTTGGGTTTATGAATGTGAAACGGGCGATGTTGGTTTGCCGGGTCGTGGCGGGTCGGGTCGGGTGTGATTTGATTGGGGATGATGACGTGGACAAGAGTGATGGAGGATACGATTCTCTTGTTGGACAGTCTGGGAGCAAAAGTGGGGCCCTATTGAGAATCGACGATGATGAGCTTCTGGTGTTTAATCCAAGGGCTGTGCTTCCTTGTTTTGTAATAGTGTATACTGTGTAAGCGGTTGTGATCGTGTGTGTTTATATTTGTTACTGTTTTTCTATAGCTCGCGAGGTTTTGTCAAGTGTGAAAGCTTAGGTTGTTTGGAAATGGTAAATCTTTGTGGTGGTGACTTTCTCTGTGATCTAGGCATCTTTTGAGAGGAAGGATTATGTGACTAAAGATTCAGAGATATTATAATTTTAGTTTAACTAAAACATTTAGTCTAACAGTTTCTGTTATAGTTTGATTTCGTTGAATCCAATTGATGTTGATTAGAAAACATTAGCACATGACCAATTCATAGAGGGGCTAACCACTAGATGATCCTTTTTCCCCCTTTGTTGAATAATTGATTAAAGGAACAAGAAAATGGTAGACAACTATGAATATAAAAAAGTGTAATAAAGTAAACACTTTTTTGTTTTCTTTTTTTGTTGGTCAAGCTAAAGGAAACACTTTAAGATGGAGTTTAGTACTTTAACTAGGACATTAATGTTGAAAGAATTCTCGTAATTATTTTTAAGAAATGAAAGATAAATTTTATTAAGAATTGAGAGAATGAAAACAGAGGACTTCATTTGATTTTTTTTTTGTTTTCAATTTACAAAGACTTTGTGTTACATAATCAAATTTGTTGGTTAGAGTACATTCTATGAGATGTGAGTTGATAGAGACCGAATACGGCTAACACATCAATTAGTTAAATTTATTTTTTGTGTGTGTTTTGTTAATTGACTCACAACCGTGTGAGTCAATTAACAAACCGTGTAGAATGTGAATTTTCTACTCATAGTGGACCTGCTAATTCCTGTGTTCGGCACAAATCATTATTTCTATTTGCTTGTTGATTTTCTGATTAGAGTTAATGTAACTTTTATGGTTTCCCATTTTGATATGGATATTTAAATTACATAGCTATTATTATAGAGCATGTTAACTTGTGAAAACATTACATAAAAATTCGTGTCATGCATTCAGTAATACAAATAAAAAGCTACCCACCATGTCATGCATTCAGTCTCCTTGTCTCTGTCTCGTGTGAGTTATGTACCTAAGCTTTAATCTATTGTGCCAACATGGGCAGTGGCTAAAAAATAGAAATTAACAAACAAAACAAATGAATAATGTTTTTATAAAATGGGCATTGAACAATTTGTTAAGAATAAGGCTACCGGCCCAAAAAGACACACATGTACAATAAAGGGCTTGTTACATAGTTTGTTTTTATTTTGTGTTTTTTGGCAGTACCCTATGTGCAACTGCAAACCAATAAAATTACACCAATGAACCTCTTTTACCTTTTTTTTTATTTCATCACATGTCCCTTTTCTTCACCTTTTAAAATATGTAATTCTTGTGCGAAGAAATGACCAAGTCGTCTCCGTCTCCTTCACTTCAATATTTTCACACTTTCTCATTTTCATCTCTCCCTTTCTCCTTCTTCAACATGTCACTTTCGTTCTCTCTCTCCTCTCTTCTTCTTTCTCATTCTCGCTTCCTCTCTCCTCTCTCCTCTCTCCTCTCTCCTCTCTTCTTCTTTCTCTGATTTTGACTTTCTCTCTTTCTTTATGTTAACCACTGCGGTTTTCTGAGAGTTAATATTTTGTCTACGGAGGGTTAACCCTGGTTCACAGTCTGAAAGTTAATATTTTGTCCAAGGTCATTGTTTTGGTTCACGTTAATTGTTTTCGGCCATAAATTTTAAATAAACTTGTCCATATTACAAGTAGTCCACGATTATTAACTTTAAACGAAATTAATTTTTAAAAAACTAGTCCATACATGTTACATGTGGTCTACTATTATTAATTTTGTCCATGGATGTTGAAATTAACGTGTTCACTAATTATTTGTTGCGGACAAAATTAGCATGTATCATGTGGACGAACGTAACTTGGCAACCATCAGCAAACAGTTGCTGATAGAGGACAAGTAACTAGTCTACCATCTGCAACTTGTCAATCATCGTATTGTTAGTTTTTATTTTTGTATTTGTATTTGTTTTTTTGTTTTATTAAATCTTGGCAATTTTGATTTTTCAACAAATTATACCCTAAAAAATTTGACATATTTGAAAGCCTATCAATAAAATGGTATAAAAGAAATGTTCCAATATTTTTGTGGCATGATTCACAAAATGTATTGTACATAAAAAAAACGAAAAGAAAAGGCCTTGAGGACACTTTGGTTCCACGAAACAGGCCCAACGGAAGCCTCATAAACCAAGGCGGTGGGATCAGCTCAGATCTCACGTGCTCTATCTCATTCGTTCACATGCTCAGTTACCACCAAACCAAACCCAACCCAACCCCAACCCTGAAGATTTTTTCTCTAAGACTGATTCGCAACCAAAAGGATTAATAAATAACCCACCGTTCCTTTGTGACACAGCCCATGACAAACACGCATACATAATAATACATACATGGTATGCACTGCTTATATTTATTAGCTCCTATATAGCAATCTCAGATTGGTTGTTCCAAACTCTTATCTAAATGGTGTTTTCCTGTGACTCGTCGAGAGGGAAACACGTGTCGTCACCTCCAGTGTTCCACAAGAAATTGGCGTAATTAGCGGCGTAGAAAGAGTTGGTTGGATCGGCATCGATTGCTTCCAAGAAAGTTTCCTCAGCCGCCCAAAGATCGTCCCGTACTCTCCATAAGAACGTCGCATATTTACTCAATGCCTCCGCGTCTTTTGGTTCCACTTCTACTGCTCTCTTGAAGTACTCTTCCGCTCTGTTACACAATTATCATATGGAAGGAATCACGTGAGAACTTATTCAATTGAGATAAGTAAAGACATGTGGAACGTTGGTATTAAAAGATGAAACGAATAAAGCCAAAAGTGTTGCGTATGAAACTGAAACTTTCATATGATGATGATGTGAAGTGGGCAATGGTTACAGAATGTGATCGAATTGTCTAGATAGTGATCCTTTTAAGCCAATATTTAATCATATTAGCAAAAAAAAGTTGGTTACGAGAACGTACCAAATAATTGTGTTTAATCCAATTTCAAGAGAATGCTACATTTTAACAATACTTGCTAATTACTACCACCTTTATATATACTACTAATATGGTAGCTATAAAATAGAGCCAATGATATAAACATGGGGTTAATACGATTGGGTGGGGAATAAACCTAGAAGACAAATTGTGAGGTAACGACTTTTGACAATGCCACATTTTACTTGTTGGGTTTTGGTGGGGAGTCTTCAAAACTCTACCACATACTACGGTATCATCATAACCCCAAAGACTCAAAGCTAATTGGCTAATTATATTCCCTGCTAGATATTTATGTAATGTCTTCTTACTCGAAGAGGAAAAGAATTTGTTTAAACTCTATTTGGTGCCGATGCGATTACGACAATTTTAATCTTGAAAACTAAATTATGATTTTTCCACTAGTGAATAGAAAAATCATCGAGGACAGCGCCTACTTTTGACTTTTACCATCAACTTGCAGCCTCAGAATTCACAACCCAAAGAATCTAAACGGAAGATTCGACCCTAGTTCAATAACCATATTTACTTGAAGCTAAAAAAAATCAATAATTTAACCCAAAAAAAATATGTTTAAGATATGGGGTTAAAAATGTTTAATTACCTGTCATGGTCATTGGAGACGAGGTAGAGGAACTGAGCATAGTTGGCAAGAAGGAGAGGATTTTCAGGCTCCTGAGACAATCCAGTTTGGTACATAAGCTCTGTTTTGAAGTAATCAGTATCTTCCTCTGCCTCTACTCGAGCCTCTACATGAGACACGAAACGCTTCCTCATCTCCTGATCCAACGAATCGTCAATCTTTGAAAACTGCATTCGTTCTGCTTCCTCCACCATTGAATTCCATAGCCTATGTTCATCTTGTCCTGATATTGACGTCTCTGACTCTGTAGTAGTCGTTGACCCGAATGTTGAAGATGACAATTTAGAAGCTCTTTCTGGTATGATAGTTCTGAATTGTTCTGATCTATCAAACCCATCACCATCTGTTCCACTTAACACCGGACGAATGTTACCACCTCCTCCATTGTTGTTACCACCAACTGAAGTTGTATTCCCGTTGGGTGATGATACAAAGAACGTTTTAACAATCGAAGAATCGAAGTTTGTTGCTTCATCTGTTTCAGTGACCGTTATTAGCTCTGTAACGGTGGTCGGAGGAGGAGGAGCGGCGGCGGCTAAAGCGGAGTTGTTCCCAATCGAATAAACAGTGAAATTGGCTAAGAGTATCATTACGTAAACCATTAACGTAGGCGTTGCAGAGAAAACTTGTTGAAACAACCAAACGAACGATGCGTGCATCTCTTCTCTTACTCTTAACAAGATCCCTTGTAAGTCTTCGTAGAAGAGAATCTCTCTCATATGTAAAGAAAAGCTTTGAAGTTCACGAATCATAAACACCATTGACGAAAACGCTTTATTCATCGAGCAGCAAGCAGATTCACCGGCTTGTTTGACTCCTTCTTCCCATTGTCGTTTCTTCTTTATGATTCGAAGCGAAAGAGGAAGATCGACGCTGTTTGCTTTCATTTCGATACTTGACAAGTGCACCATCTCGTTCCATGGCGGCTCGATTGAATTAGGTTTCTCCATTATGCTATAATCGTGAATTATCATCGGCTCTAAATCGGTTTTGTCGTCGTTTTGGCTTGGGACATTGAATCTGAGAGTTAGCTCTTGGATCTTTTTCGAAAACTCTTCATCGGAGAATGGATCTAAGCTTGCGCTATAAACTCTTCGAATCGATTGAGGTTTGGTCCGTCTAGTTGATGATTCCCATAGCTCGCAGGACTTAGAACGATGAAGCTTCGTCGACGGAGTTCCGAATAGAGCCGAACGGTTCAGTCTCTGCGGCACGAATCGACAAGATAGAAACCGTCCGTCGTGTACGGTGCTGCGTCGTTTTGAAGGGGATGTAATGGCTCCGGAAGCTAGAGTTTGAGAAGGAGAAGAAGAATGATGAACTATAGGTTGAGTCGTCCATTGAAGAAAAGGAGATGACGAAGCTACTTTCACCCCCATATTCAATCTTCCTGATTGAGATCAAATCAGGATTTGAAATTTCAAACACAGATGCTAGTCTCTGTAAACAATGGCGTTTCCTTATAGATTCACGATTTCCTGTAAATCAAAAGAGAAAATGGAATGCATCAAACACACACAATCCAAATTTCGAGAAGAGAGCTACTAAATCATCTCATCATCACGCGATTGAATCATTACAGATCGTAGAAAGCTAAATAAATGCCACGAGAATCGATGAAAATTTCGAAATAATTTATTCGATTTAACGAATTAGAGAGTCGAACGAAAGAAATAGGCGAAAATACTCACCCTCAAAGTCAAAGAACGGAAAGTTTCTCGAAATTTCTCGGAAGGAAAAATAAACTTTCTCGGGAAAATATTGAAATGTGCACGAGGCAGACGCTTCGCTTTATTAGTAGAACACAGAGAGAGAGAGTGAGACGATGATATTTATATACAGATGCGATGGAAGGGTTTGTATTTGTTGCACGAGTTTATCAAAAATATCGAAATATTTTTAAATGAATTTTGAAAATGATCAAAATATCACCGGGTTAAAGCCGGTGAAACAGCGACGCATAGAACCTGACAAACAAGTTAGCCGGTTTCAATAACCGACTCACATGATAAACCGGAGAGTCATTAAGATTTTTTTCCATCTGACGGTTTTGAGATAAGGCACGTGTCGGAGATTGATTTTATTCTCCCAGCCTATTGGGTGTTTGTTTTTTGTCATTTTCTGACTAGTGTATTGCAAATTTGCCTTTTCCAAAATTAAATTTTATCAACGGTCTGGGAAAAGCCACGTAGGTATTTTTACATGATATGTAAAATAAAAAGTTAAAAACAATTATGAAAATAACAGCCAGGCATGAAGGTAGGCGAAAAGAGTGGGGTCCATCATGTCCATGTAATCTGGCGTTAACTTTGAAGTGTGGTAAGTGTAACGATTTGCGTCTATGTTCATTTTTATATTTTCCCTCTTGTTATCGAAATTTTTACATTTTTTTCTTTTTCTTTTTCCTGACTCATTGAAATCATAATAACGGATGGTGTTTTTATATAGAAAATGAAAATACATCTGATTCAAAATTGATGGATTTCAAAGATCGTATCTTTGTGTAAAATAACAATCGTAGATTGTACCTATAAGGGAGGATATAAGCCGTATACAAACAAAAATATGTTACAAGGCTCCCTAATATCTGCATTTTAGGGAGATTATGATTTATAGGAAAAAATGGGTGAGATTTTGATTTACACCGTTACTCATTTTTTTTTTAGTTCATCATATTTTTGGATCAAAGAAAGATCACAGCTTTGACAAAAAAAAAACAGAAAGAAAGATCACAGATTCACAGCAGATAAATTTATCATTTGCAACTGTGAAACTCGAATTGTGGCTTTAATTTAGATACATTATTTTAAACTCGAATTTTTTAGGTTATAGTTTGGACATACTTTCACAAACCGAACAAACTAAATAAAAACCGAGCCAAACGGAGGAGGTAAATGATTGACGGTGGAGAAGGAGAGAAGGGTATGCACCAACTTGTCCATAAGTTAACGTCGTTGAGACAGTGACCTTAGAAGAAGGTGAAGAATTGACGGCTCTCGTTGGTATTACTATTTCCTCATCTAGTCTTTTAACGGTTGATATTTATTGTTCTTTCATTTCATTGGACTCTTCTCATCTCCTTGATATATTTATTCATCTCCTTTAGTTTATTCAATTTCATTTATAACATGTACTGTGGAATCTTTCCCCGTCTTGAGTTTAGTAATTTTTATTTATTTATCATGGTTTATATTTGGACCGTTGAAATTAATTCGTAAAGAAAGAAAAACTTTGGGAACACATGGATTCTATATGATAGTTAGCTCTTCTCGTGACTTATAGGGATATTGGATGTGAAATGTATTGTTGAAATTACTAATCATAGTTGAAATAGACATGGACTGTGAACTAAACTTGAAACTGAAGTTAGTTAAGAGCCACGTTATATAAACTTATAAAGATGATGATTTTTAAGAACTTTTACTTTAATGTTTATATTTATATTTTACTGGGTGCAAGTGCACCCACACCAATAAAAATGGATCCGCCCCTGGGCTACATATGCGGGATCCACCTAAGTTCTATTAAAATATTATTGTATTTTCAGTATGGTCCGTCAATTTAAATATGT